>DWUN01002678.1:0-13365 GCA_018249975.1 Passova gellias
GTACCATACCCCAAAATTCAAATAGGAATATTATATTATTGATGAGTGTAGACGAAGCGCCTCAGGTTTCCAAGGACAGAGATATTTGGCACTCGGTGCTTTCTGCCTACCCCGTCAGGGACCTGGCGTGATGTTATGTATGTATAAAATTAAAAAGTATCCCAGAAATCCACCGTTACTTATCTACGGACTTTAATTCAGAAATTATGTCGAATTTACAGATATGCACGCAACTAGTTCTGTATTTGGGACACTGGCCGCTGTGGAGCGGTTGTCAGTTGTCGTCGAGTGTGTGCGAGCAGCACGACAGCAACCCGTCGCTGGGCGCCGAGCTGGGCCCGGCCGTGCTGGCCGCGCCGCACGTGCAGCTCATGCGGCTCAGCGACTCCACGCTCGCCTCCATCATCGAGCTGCCGGCTCTGGACGCCCCGCAAGGCGGCACCACGCCAGGTGAATTACTCTGCGTGTAACACGTGGTACGAACGTAAGCGGTGATAGCCTAGTGGTTTGAAATTCACCCTTCCCCTTCAGCGGGTCTGGGTTCGATCCTGACACGCACCTCTTGACTTGTTACGTGCATTTTATAACTGAACATTTAAATATCACCCGCGATAACGGTGAGGGAATTACTATTTTATAGTCTACTATACTAGAAGTCAGGACTCCGAATTTATGTATGTCAAAGTATTTGGCTAATAAATCATTATTATTATTATTTGTCAACGTCTAGTAGTTTCGAATGTATAAAGTTCAAATTCTTGTCCTCGCATTGGTTAACTGAGCGTGAGTCCGAAGGATGTTGTCGCAGGCCTGATGACGTCAGACCGGCAAGTGCGCGTGCTGCTGCGCGACATCGCGGGCAAGGCGTGCTGGGACGCGTCCGCGCTCTACTACGACCCCACGTTCGCCGCGTCCGACCGGCCCGACCCGCTGCCGATGCCCGACACGTCAGTCTCTATTTCTTCACACTAACTAATTCAGTTCCGAATATACATTCCGTTTTTGTTTATTCAATTGCATTTATCTCTTTACTGTCAATTTCGAAATGTCAATGTCAAAAGTTTGATTTATAAATACATATATTCATGTTGCCCTTACGTGTTGCTTGTACATGTACACGTCCCGGTTTGGGATGTGAGGTCTTATTTTACTTTTTTGTCACCAGCGTCGACTGTCCCCGGGATAATACGTTGTCATCTTTACCGCCTCCCTTACCGCCTGACCTTCTGCCCGACTATAAGAACTCTCCTCCAGATAAACATCAATTGGATCATGTAAGGAGAAAAATATTTACAAAGTTCAGTCGTTTTGACAATCACATTGTGCTCTATAACTCAAAAGTTAACAAGTGGACGATCCGTTAAGCTTTTATGCCTTTTTATTTAAGAATTCAAAATTTCAGTCTTATATACCTTTTTAATTGTGACAATCGGATATACATAATTACTGTGGGATCGTCGTCTATCCGCGAATTTTTGATTGTAAATAATGATCCCGTTACAAGGAGACAATATAGGCTAGGTGTGAAGGTGGGCGTGGAGTGAGGTTCGCGAGTGTGCGCAGTTGCTGGCGTACATCGGGCACACGTCGCCCGAGGTGACGTGCGGGCGGCGCCTGGACGAGGCGGGCGCGTCGCCGCTGCCGCCCGGCGTCGAGGACGAGCTCGTGTGCGCGCTCGTGGCGCACCGCAACGCCGAGCGCGCTTACCTCGCCGCGCGCGACTGGTACTGCACCACAACACACCCGCGTATCACCTCCAGTGGTTTAACAAGCAACACAATAAACTTAAACCTAATTATACAAAAATATTTACAAATAAAAACTTGTTGAAAATTTATTCCCATGCAAAAATATTTGAAAAAAAAAACGACGTTTGCCTTGTAAAAAAACAATTTTATGATCATCAAACATATACATGCACTCGAATATTATGATTTTGTAAACTAATGATGAGTAGGATACATTACAGCAGCGACGACGAGGAATCCGACCCCGGAGATTGGGGCTCCACGTCGGGCAGCATAGGCGCGGCGGGCCAGGTGGGCGGGGCCGGCGCCGGCCCGTTCGCTCATAGCCGCCAGCTGTTGACGCAGCTCGGCGTGCTGGCGCCGGCGCGCCGCGCGCACGCGCACCTGTTGCGCCGCTCCGACCGCCTGCTACGGGAGCTGAGAAATCTTGACCTGCAGCGGTACGACTCCTATACTGTTGGATGCACTGGCAGCTAATAAAATACTGATCTTCATATAATTGCTTATAAATAATATCGTTTTAGATTTCATAGTACGTTAATAACATCGCGTTATCTTCTAGCTGCCGCGAGACACACAAGGTGGCCGTAATATACGTGGGCAAGGGCCAGGAGACCCGTAATGAAATCCTATCCAATCGCTGCGGCAGTCCCGCCTACGAAGCATTCCTCGCGGCGTTGGCTTGGGAAGTAAGTGTAATACACCACATAGTTACATTGTTGCTATCTAATAGTTGCAATCACAACTTCAATAGCTACGTGGAATTATATTAGTATTCAATATTCAGTTTTCCATATTTTATAAATTTCCATATTTTATCTGGTGTTCTAATCTTAAAATGTTAAATATTACAACAATATTTTAATGAATGTCAGCATAAGCGAAATAGCATCTTTCTGTTCATTGACTACACAATTGTGAATCCCCTCATTGGTTAATCTGGTTGCAGTTCTGACGATAAAATAACGCGCATTGTTACACATAATAGAGGGATTTTTCTTTAAATTGTAATATTTTGTTTTTTTTTTGCAAGTTTCATAGATTAACCATCTGTCAGGATAAAATTAAAGAACAAGCTTCTAATAGCACAGCGACGGTAGCGGTCGGGCCGTCTCTTCGTAGACACTTAGTTTCCGAACGTGTTGTACGCAACAGGTGGAGCTGGAGAGCCACGTGGGGTTCGCGGGCGGGCTGCGCGGCGGCGGCGGCGGCGGCGTGTCGGCGCCCTACTGCGCCGCGCCCTCGCTCGAGGCGCTGTTCCACGTGGCCACGCGCATGCCCGCCGACACGCCCGACAACATACTCAACAAGGTGACTCGCGCGCCTTCCATCTTATCTCATATATTTTTATAGACATGCCTGCACCGGGCTGTGCAATCACAGTAACCATTCGCTTTATGAATATTAAGTAAGTTATATAGAAACAAAACCGTCCAGCTTCGAGCAGCAGTGATCATTCAATAGTAGACAGTCTGTAACCATGTAATGTATACAGTTTAATGATGCGAAATAATACTGATAATAGGTAACAATTACTTCCTTAATTTAATGTTTTCTGTCAAAATTCCTAAACAGAAAACATACAACACGTTTATTTTTAGAGAACATAGTTTTGAATGATAGACTAAAATGTTAGTACACTATAAAATCTACTTGTTATTTTGCTAGGTACTGTTTAAATGTATGTATCCCTGTTCACATATCGGCCAGACACGACACTTGGGTAACGACGAGGTGCACGTCGTGTGGAGCGAGCACTGGCGCGCGTACAAGCGCGACACGCTGCCCACGCAGTTCTGCGACGTGCTCATCGTGCTGTACCCGCTGCCCGGCGGCATGCTGCGCTGCACGGTCTCCAGGAAACCCGATGTAACTATTTGTGACTATAATACTGTAATCACAAACAGTGCTCGGCCGAACTGAACATCTGCGCCAGTGCTTTTTCACAGCCAAGGCCGAGTGCACTCCTTTCCATCCAACACTCCATAATTATCAATGTTGTTTTTGTTATTTATATATGTATTTTTCCTTTTGCATTTTTGGATTCGTTCGCTTTTACTTAATTTTTATAATATTTATGGAATGTATGGAAAAAGTATTTTCTTTCTTGCTTTCTTACTTCTTGTATACATAATATAGCGAGATCTTTGCCACATTCAATATAAACGCTGTCGTAGTTAGCTCTTCGAAATATATTTGTAGTGAAATCAATTTTCGATCTGTGTCTGAAGCATTTTTGCGTCTGACTTTTGCGATAAAAGTATCCTAGGAAATTAAAATGCTACCCAAAGTCAGTATTTCACGCGGACGTAGTCGCGGACAAAAGCTAGTTATTATTAATCGCATTGATGGAATGTCTAATTCAGATGTTGATTGTGAAATTAATTGCGCACCAGGTGGGCGTGTTCGGCCCGATATGGGAGGAGAGCATCGTGCGCGTGAGCTGCGGCGCGGCGCTAGTGCGCGCGGCCGCCATCGCGGGCGGGCGGGCCGTGCGCGCCACTATGCCTCTGTACCAGCACGCGTACAGCGAGCGCGCGCGCGACCTGGACGCGCTTGTGGCGCACCACACGCAACCCACCACCTTCGAGCATTTTGTCACGCGCCTGCGCGAGCCGCTGCCGCCCCACGCGCACGCGCACTCGCACACGCCACCGGACACTGCTACGGGTTAGCTTCTTTCTTACACACTTACTCTATCTAGCCTTCGTGATGAGCAGTTTGAATTTGGATGGATTTAAAATGCCGTCGTGTCATTTGTGACCACGAGAAAATTACGGGAATCATTTGAATAAAAATATATTTAGATTGATGATAAAACCTAATTTTTCATTACTTTCGTTGACCCTGGTTCTGCTAATTATGATATGATATATTATAACTATGCAGCATTTCATTAGCCCGTTCCATTAACATTTATTTGACCTCTAAATTAGTCAAGAACGGTCGTCAATGTGACCAATGTGATGTCCCAAAACAGAGCAAGCCAGCGGGCGACTAGCGAACGCGCTGCTCGACCATGGCGCCAGCGCGTGGGGCGGCGCGGGCGAGCCGCACACCGTGTCCCCGCGTCCCACCAAGCGCCTCGGGCCCTTCAAGCGCCCCCTCACGCAGCAGCCCGCACCCTCCCCCGCACCCGCCTCGGCCCCCGCGCCCGCGCCGCGCCGCAACCGGTGAGCGGAACGGCTCCTATCTCTATTCCACACCTCCAGTTAGTGCCCACAACACGACCAATACTATTAAACTCTGTACCTTCGCTCTGAGGATCGCTTTTGTGCGGATGTAGTGTAATTGACCTGCTCATAACTAAATATCGACAAACTATTGTGACCGATAATAATTCCAGGCGCTTGTCTGATAACTGGCCTTACATGTTTGGCCATAAAGGCTCTTTTATGTAATAAATAGCCACTGAGGGCACTGTAAATCATCAAACTCAAAACTTGTGTTTCAAAACTGAATCATATCTGATGGAAATACTATCTAGCTTGTTACGTAAGTTCTTTAAATATGGCAATTTCAAAAGGTCAATAGAATGAGAACTGTGCAAGTCTTTTAAAGACAACTGGATGTGATTGTGATTGAATTCAAAAATCTCCTTTTTCAGAGATGTTTAGATATCTGTGATTTATTGACAAAAATGTTACAAACAAATTTCTCGTTTTATAAATATATATTGTGTAGTATGATAAATAACGACAAGATACGATGAATCATTTTTTTTTAATATTCCTAGGTTTTATTAATACATATATACTTTATTAGCGTTATCTATAACTGTAGCAAATTTCCTAATCTCAACAACCAGTATTTCATTTATTTTTACCTACGAATACTTACCTTTGTTAGATATTAAGCAAAGGAAAATAATATACATAATTTGAAATAAAGTAAATACTGGCACACAATAATAAATATTTCCAAGAAATATTATAATCCCAATAATAAAAGTGTAACCATAAATATATAACATTCAGGTCTGACGTACTAACACTCCACACAAATACCATTGTGGATTTGTTTTAATTGAGGTTTATTGTATTAAAACCTGCTGATTATTGGCTAACTTATATATATTATGTCAACACCAAAACTTATTATGTAACACTCAAAATAGAATTTCGAAACAATATTTCTAAAGGCTTATAATCTTTAGACTAGCTATATATATCTGTAATGTAATACACGATGTAACGAAATTTCTGTATCATTTTAAAATTATATACAAATCAGTTTCCCAGAATAAATTTACAAATGTATTTGTTACTGTTGGTACTTCACAGGGCTATTAATATTACAGTAGTAAGTAGGCTCTAAGAAATTAACTTATTATATTATGGTGCATATGGAATTAACGATTTGAAGAGATCAGTATGACACTAAAGCTTAATTAAGATGTAGTGAAATATTTATATATTTTAAAATGCTTATACATTTAAAAGGTTTAAAGATTGTTACGAGTCAACTGATAACACTCATGCTTATGATATCATATACATTATTTTATATTAATCATTATTAAAATTAACGGGCATTTTTGATAACGCGGAACAGATAAATATCTCTTAGTCAGTATAACGATATTCGTCCAATTGGAGATTTTCAGCACTACTGTGGACTTAAATGAAATTTTATGTACTTAATAATTTATTGTGTAAGTTAAATAATAATTGTAGTGACATGCATTTAAATTTTCATGTTTGCAAAATACAGTGTTATCATTTGTGAGATTAAACTGTTTCAAGTGTGGTTGGCTTGGTGGCCCGGAGACATGCAATGAACATCTTTCACAGGTGACAGTACAAATACAAATCACTTGACATAATAGGAATACACCACCAGCACAAGCTGAAATGAAATTATTTAACAGTGAAATAAAATGTCTTTGAAAGTACATTTACAAATTTGAATGTACATTGAACTGTATCGAGTATTGTATTCTAGAAAGGTGTTCAGTTTTTGGCAAAAAGATTTTTACAATTGCACTGATGTTGTATGTAAATATGTAAACTAGATATAGAGCTTTAACTGTTGTAGGTGATTTTATCTTACTATTTATTTGTGAATTTGAGATTGAGGTTTTTGTTAAAACATTACTCTTATTACTTACTAATCTTAGGTGTCAAAGATGTTTTCTTTTCTATGCAAATTTGACCTTAAATAATCTCCAAAAGCAGTATTGTGTAACAATAGCAGTAAGAGACGAAAATGATGACGTATAAAACACTACCCCCTGAGTCACAATACAGCCATTAAAATACAATTAGAGTCAATTTGAAAATGAAAACTCTGATTTTCGTAACGTTTTCTGTAATTATTGTTTAATGTAAGTCACTTATTTTACATTACGTTCTTAATGAAACTGTGAAACGCTGTGGTAGATCTACCACTTTTTGACTGCATTCCATGTGTTTATCCCGTTTTGAGATTTCTACAATAATATGGTGGATACCAACATTTTGCCTTGATACTGTTTATTACCATAAGTAAATCTAAAGGTTGATTGCATTTAAAGATCATTATGTGGGAAATAACTATGTCAAATATAATTTTTTTCATACTTGGCAGGGACACTTAGACCCAAGATTCATGCATTCCAATATAACTTGTTGTGTATTATATCTATCTTTAAATTGATAATTAACTTATTATTTACTATCATTTGATTTCCACATTTTAATTTAAACAGTATTTTATAGATGTTAAGACTGACAAGATTAAGTATTAAAAGTATGTTATTTGTATTGCTGTCAAATATGATAAATTTATTTCTGCAACTTTGTCACCATATATCAGATGTACTTCTTTAACGGAGAACTTGAGAATATCACATGTGTTTAATAACAATACTTAGATAATCCAGATATTAACCCACAGACTTAAGAAACTTAACCAAAATTTTATATCTAAAATAAAAATAAAGTTTATTTGTAAACTTTTCACTTTGTTTTATTTAATTATAACAATTAAATACATATGTGCTTCCAACTACCACACTTTCACAAAAATGATAATAGCAACGAGCATGAATATTTATGATTTAGGCAATTTGTACATGCCAGCTTGAAACAAAAGCTGATGAGTTCTCACTTTGGTGTCCAAGAACTTACGAAGCTGCTGCAAAGTGCATTCGGTTCCCGGAGCTTGTGATGCAAACATTTTTAACATCTGATGTATGCGGTCCAATGGCAATGTGTCCAAATTTGTTAACATTCCCACTATGTAAGACCAGAAAACCTGTAATTCACCTTCCCGTTGATCATGTGCCGAAGCCATCACACTCTCAGACTCCTCGTCTTCGCAAATCATTTCTTGTACTTGATTGGTGGCATTCGGTTTATTTGCATCCGACCCGTCTACAACCACGAAATGATCTGGACTTCTCTCGGCGATCAGACCGAGTGACTGCCAGTAGGTTATTTTTCTTCGCAAAATTGTTGTAGGCACTTTCATAACTTGATGTAGTTCTTCCAGTGACCATTCGGGTTTATTTTGGAAGTGCATAATCAATGTAGCATTGAAAGGTGACACAGTTAGGTCTAACTTTTTCTCTCCAATCTCTATTTCAATATTAACATTACCTAGGTGAGGTTTCCAATTCAATGTCCTGTTTCCTTTCAATGCTTCAAACGATTTGGTATAGGCCTCCAAGTGCTGCTTTATTTCATCGGGTAATTCTAAGCTTTCATCTTTAAATGGTGGCCAAAATTGTGCAGACAATATCATAGCATTCGAGGTGAATTTCTTATTTAGTTCCTCGACATTCTTATCTTGATGTATTAGGGCATTAATTCTCTTGGAATCCGAAACATCTTTCAGCATAACTTCACAAAAATGTAATTGTGATTCGCCAAATTTCAGTTTCAAGAGTTCCAAGTACCTGATTTCTTTTTCTGTATTTATTACACTTTGGGCTAATAATCTATCAGCCAATAATGTCCTGTATTCATTAACAAATAATTCTTTGCTGCCATAAACATTGACCAGCATTGATATAATATCATTAGATTTCTTATCACTATTTAATTTGGGGTCTGCTTCCACAGGGTCTGGGTTCCATTCGTCCCAAGCTTCCTCTTTATCAACATCTTCATCTGTTTCTGCTGCAAATTTAGCTAGTTCCTCCGCTAGCTCACTTCCAGCTCCCTCTTCTGTTAAACTGCTTACAACACTTCTAACCGTATCTTCTCTGTTTCTTAAATAACTACACACTGGTCTTGTTACAGTCTCCAGTATAGCTCCCGATGGATCTAAATGTTTTAATGCTCTTATAGTGGAAATATAAGCTGTTAATATATCTGGGGTATTGACACCAGGATGCAGCAATCTGGTCTCAAGGGCGCTTTGTAGTTTTTTGCAAAGTGTGGGCCTGAGATCAGTCTTATCCAAACATATTTTTATATCATCAACTGCAGGTTTTGAATCTGGATATTCAATAATGGTATTAAACAGTTGATCTATTTGCAGTGTAGTGTAGCTATGATATAGGTAATAGCTTACCTTCTGCTTGAACTTACAAATAGCATTTTGAATATTCTTATCATCTGGTGGGGGTTTAGATGAGCCCGCACAATATATCCGTGTCAACCAGGACATGACAGTAGTGTCGAGCCAATGTTCTAAGAAACTTATATGTGAAACATAAAAATTTCCAGTGCATATTTTCTGTATATGGCTTTCAATCCTTGCTTGTATAAAATTTGTCAGAACTTGGCCTGCCAATCTCTCAAGTAGTTGCAGTTCCATAAGTTTTCTGTTAGTTTCATAAAACACTTTTATTATATATGCACAATTGCAATCAGAATATTCATTTTTACATCCCGAACACATAACATCTTCACTCATGTCTGAATTCTCATATTCATTATCAAATACATTAAAAGACATTTTGTAAAAATGTGTAATTATTATTTGAAAGTCTAATGGCAGTTGGGACAGTAAAGTGGCTCTCAGCAATTGCTTAAAGCCCAACAGAACATCCCTCTCGCCATAAATGGTTTTGTTATCACCACAACTACTATTCAGTACTGTGAACCTTCTTAGCAGCATAGTGAAGCTCGATGTTACATCATAGAGATCGTTGACAGCCGATTTGAATAACTGAAATCCTTTAATCTCCTCCTCGACTTTGCCAAACTTGCACCAAAACGACGGAGCCACATGCTGACGAAGATATTTTTCTAAATGGATTTGAATAAGATTACGTACTCTGACTTGGATATTTAAACTCTCTATCAACTGCTGGATTTCCTCATATTCTTCATTCGTACAGTCGCTAAAAATTGTGTCATTCAAGATAGGAAATGCATAATTAATTTTGTTCCAGTACACGTTCATATCACCTTGTTTATTCATTCTGACAATATATTCATATCTTGATTAATGTACCATTTTCTTATTATTAACCATAACAATCTGATGTCACTGTATATAAATACGAAGCATTCAATGGCGATTTTAATTAAAGTCACTTTTTAATCAATAGATATGCTTAAGAACCCGGCTTTTGCATGAAGTCAAGGATATAAATTAGTATTTACTAAAAATACTATTTATCTATGTAACCCAAACTAAGCTTCGTTTCTGTCATATTGGACATCTGTTATTCTTATAAAAATAATAGAGGTGGGAACTGATTAATTGATTTTTATGTAGAATCGATTAGTAGTTAATGCAAAGTCTCATCGATTGTATATTTGTATTTAGAATATAATACAAAAACAGTAATTATTATAACGTTTGTTATAAATATTGAATATATTTATATCGATTTTAAATTATTTCTAAACGCAGAACTTTTATGTTCTTCTCATACTAAACTAAACAGTTCATAACTAAATAGAATATTTCATATTATAGTTTCATCGTTTATTGTCTAATGTCTCTGAGCCGTCTCGTTGCTCTTTCTATAATTTTTCTGACATTTCTGCCTTCTGCAGAATAAATAAATACACATAAAACAAATCAAATAATATTCTGCTAGTTTGTGCGTCATGGGCAAATATACCAAACAATTAGATGTGAATTTTAGAAAAAATTGGTTTAGGAGCTGTCCGAAACACGCACTGCAGTAATCGTGCAGATATTATGCTCTTCCCTCGTTACAGTTTTTTTTACATATTTGAAATAGGCTAGTATTTGGCCACAATCTCGCCTGATAGAAAGCGATGATGTGGCCTACAGGGTAGCATGCTTGCCTGGTAAACGCCTATTCACTCGACGTTTAGAAAGACCCCATAGATTATAATTTTCGAGAGACAGACAGAGGTAGTTTGTTATAGGTATTGTGTTGTATGTAAATATTTATATTTTTCATTTTCATTTAGTTTTTTTTTATATCATTTACCTATTTATGTCTCGTTTTTTAATAAATGAATATTTTACCTAGTGTTCCTTACTGTACATTGATAAAATAGCAAAAACTAAAACAGTTCAGAGACTCAACAAAGGTTATACAAAAGTTATTTGCCTATGTGACAAACAATCTAAATTCTATATCAGATTAGGCAAGTTTTTAAGCAATGTTCCAACAGTCAAATGAACAATGCCATCATACAATAGAGCTATTGTTATAAAGATGACTCTGGCTGGTGTAATAAAATAAAACAACTGATAATTAATATTAATTATGTACTTAAGGGATATCTCTGCTGTAACTATATTGAAAGTAATACATCATAGTCATTCAAATAAGCATGCCTTCATAAAATCTACATTTACTTGAATAAAACGGAAAGCTTTATTGTATCACTTCAATCAATCATGTATTCATGTGTGCATCATTCTGAATCTTACTTGTGCTTGTAATTTAGGCATCATTCACACCAACGTATTGTCCGCCGCCAACTGTGAGTATGCTCACTGCCAGCCCCAGTGTGACTACTGTGTGAACTTACTACGTAAAAGTGTATGGTTGGTTCAGTGTGAACGAGAAGTTGAATATATATGGAAAAACAATAAACTGCATAACACGCACTCACAGTCAGCAACCGACAATACGTTTGGTACGAACAATGCCTTAATGTATGAAATTAAATAGATATTTTTAATTTGTTCAGGATTAATTATTAAATAATACTATCTTCTTAACATTATGTATATTTGTAATGGTTTTAATGAATTTGCTCCGGCTGTTGGGTCAGCAAAAGACCAAATCTTTTCTTGATAATAATCCTGTGTCTAGAATATTTATCTTCAGGGGAAAACCGTGCTGAAAAAATGAATACATGTAAGTCTCAACTCAAACAACTGTGTATTTTTAGATTATGCAGATAAATAATCTTACATCAAAATAATTGCAGAAAAAGAAATAACATACTCTGGGTATTGATCTATTCCTAACAAACAGTACCATCATTCGTTGATGTATTAGAGTATAATTAGATAATAATTCACGTTTTATTAGGTTTCATGAATTCTAAGATCAAAGCAATCAATATCGAGTTCTTGATTTGGCTTGGGCCCTCGATTAGACCAAACAACTATTTAACTATTATTTAAGTTTATTTCACAAACCTGGATGTGCTGACAAAGTGGGTTTGCCATATGGGTCGATATTCTGAAATTAATATGAATATCCGATTGTTACATACAACTCACTACACATTTTACTATTAGAAAAACAATTCTTCGAGTTCCCATGATCTACACGTGGTGAAATTAAATGCTTACCGCTAACGTATATTGCCTATCGCCATTTTCATTCATATAATATCGTAAATACATATTGAATTAAAGCAAATATGTTTTCTGTGTACTCAAACAGTGATTACAACGAAACCTAAACCTATAATTACAATACCCCTATTAATGTGATACCACAAGTTGTTTAATAATTGGGATGCTTGACAATCTTAATTTGACAGTTATGAATTGTTTAGTTTGATTTGACATGCATTTTATGTCTGTTAGTCATTTTACTAATTTGACGTTTCAAGTGTTGCAAGTTTTTAGTAATAGCGAAATAGTGATCTACGTTCGGAAATATATCATACATACAAAATCATACAAAAATATAGACAATACAGTTTTAAAGTACATTAATTCTATAAAAAACTGACACTATTGTTTAGGATATCATTGAAATTTGCGCTGGTTTTAGTATACATTCTTTTATTTAATCATATAGGCGCAATATTACCTACACGATCGAAAATATCATGAAGCGATTAATTCTACGATCTGACTACGACATACACAAATCCAGTGTTATTAGCAGTTGTGGAACTCATAGCAATGTTAGATTTTTCTAGCCATTTATAGTAAAGGAACATTGAATAACTAAAATATATTAATATCTTGTAGCAGATAATATTATATCTACATGATGCACACGTTTTTTTTAAATATCAGTATCCAGGTTTGACCTCTTCACATGAATTCAAGCTTCTTTACCACCCCTTTGGAAACCGTGAATCGCTGCCAACATTTTAACACAAATAACTACCACCGGGTACTCACTATCAGTAGGAAGTCGCGTATTAGTCATCCACTTTAAAAAAATATTTCATTGTGTCTTCCTTCTGTAATCAGTTATCTTTGTATCTACATTAACAGTGTATGTATAGATATATTTAATAGTTACTTATTGATATATATATATATATATATATATATA
>DWUN01002679.1:0-13364 GCA_018249975.1 Passova gellias
CTAATATTAACATGTAACGGTATTTTTAATTCCTTTTAAATTATCTCAGTGTATGCGTACAAAAAAATCGTATTGATATGTAGAATTTAGCGGTCTATAAACATAAATAAGCTAGGGGGTGGGTAGTTCTCATTAGGTACATTAAGTAGTCGTTTAAACTAAGTTACGTTATAATACTATATACAGATATCTATTAACAAATATCGTTAGAATTAAAATTACAAAGAACAATTTTAATAATATCATATGTACTACATACCTACCTACCTACTATACTAGATACTTACCTATATAAAACTATAAAGTAAGATTATAATCTAAATTTACTACTTTAAAATAAGTAAACGAAACGTGATAACAACATTACGTATATTATAGGTATATTTGACAATACTTTTCATTTTTGAGAAAAAAATTATAACTTTTTGCTAGTTGTTACGATATTTTGTCATACCACTAATTTATTAATCGGTACCTAATTAATAAGTATTACTATTAAATACTTATTTTAAAGAAAAATTAACAAAACATATTTCTTACTATTCAATGTAGTATTCTATGTAATGTAATATTCCAATTTTGAAATTCGCGCCTATTTTATGTTATATAAGTACTCTGTGGTAATAGCTCTCTTTCTCTATGTTCTTTGACATCAAGCGACCGGTATTACTTTGTGATTTTCGTGCTCGTTTTATAATAAACTAGCTTTTGCCCGCCACTTCGTTCGCGTGGAATAGTGGGTTTAGGCAACATTTGGTGTATTATTTCAAAATAAATTATAACCTATATGTTGGTGAGGACTAATAACTAGGACTAAAAAAGTTTCATCAAAATCCGGTCAGTAGTTTTTGCGTTAAATCCGGACAATAGACAGACAGACAAAAATTTCATTTTGAAATTTTTTGGCTTGTGTTACTTATATGAAGACCTCTAGGCGTATTTTTTTTAGTTTTTATTCAATTTACAGAATTGAACTCTTCTACAGTTTTATTATATGTATAGATAGATTGTTAATAAAACCTGAGCTACGTGGTTTAATCCAAAACTTACGATATATAAATTTTACAGTAAGTAATCTTAATAAGTTTTTGTTCTAAAACAATGTAGGCGGCCATTGCTAGACAAAACAACTATTTTTAATTTATACGGCTTTATTCCCAGCGCTGTGGTACATTCCCTAGGTGTGGCTAAAGAGTAACGAAACCCGTCATTGTGCGGACAGACCAATGAGGGCCGCAATAAACGTTAATTGCTACAGCGGGGGAATGCTCGCCAATGACTGAGCATTAGGGGCTATTACATAAGCTAAAGGAAACATGAACGGGCAAGCTTTAGATATGCAATGATAAGAAACACATTATAATCAAAGTTACCATCGGACATACTTACATATTAAATGCATTTTTGAACTACCTACTTGTAGATATATAAGTAACACTTCGCCACACTTACTTATGACTTTTGATTAATCTACATAGATTCACGATTTATTTATTCTTTTATTAGTTTCGCTATCAAAGTTATTATTAAATAAATAGTTGCGAAAAACCAAATTGACTCATTGGTCCGGAGGTTAATGACTTTGACTGCTGAGCCAGTTGGTTGTTGTTCGATTCCCACTCAAGACTAATATTTGTGGGATCAGTGTGAGTATTTCTTCTGTGTCCCTATATTAAATTATTTGAAGTCCGTCCAACGAGACGATATAAATAATGTAAACAAAGCCTAACAGGTTTAAAACATTTTTTATGAAAATACCTATATAAAAAAATTATCAGCATCAATGTAGGTATTATGTATGTAAGTAGGTATCAATGTATGTAAATTATAAAAAACTGTTCAAAAGAGTTTTTTTTTCTGTTACATTTGTAACAAAACTATATTAACACTTACACTTAATACAAGTCATTTTAAGACCAGATAATTTTTTTTTATACCATCGTAAGCATTTTTTAATGTCTTCCATTTTAAAGGTGATGGTAATTTTCGCCACTTGCACATTCCAAGCATGAATAAACTTGAATTTTCAAGATGGCACATTTTTGAACGAAATTTTCGTAACACGTGCACCGGCCGGTGCCTAGTTCCACAAATCACATAAAGACAGCGACTGTTTACATTAAATTGCACTAATTACGTGCGAGAGAAAAGAACCAACATATTAATCGAACGCTCTCTTAAGTTACCCGAATAGAAGTCAGTCAGCTTACAATATTTATTCAATATGATATTCTTGTTTACTAGATTAATATTAAAGTAGTAAATTAAACATTATTATATCTACACAATATGGAGTTCATTCACTCATTCCTTACGTTTTTAGACAAAAATTTCTTTTATCACCAAAGACACGTCCTCATTATATATCAGTTGGATCATGTTATATGTAAAAAAACCCAGGCGACTTACTGAAGACGACAGAATTTCTAATATTGATAAAACCAACAAAATTTCTTAAGGTTCTAATTTAATTTGCGTTTCCACAAATAAAATTCAATGACCAGGCCTTTAACTATAATACCTTTAACTACTAAGAAGAAATAGCAGGTAAACTATAAAAAACTAATTGCTCTAATAATTTTAATTTATTAGTAGGTAAACTCGTAGCTAAAAATGTTCCTTCAATTTATAAATTGCCTGTTTACCACTTTCTTGGCAAATGTTCCAATATGAACACAATTTTGACAGTAGCAAATTATACAGAGCCGATACATTAGGTGCAACATATACGTATTCTTTCATACAAAAAGACAAAATCCATTCTGCCAACTGAACACAAGTATCCTCTTTCAGTGAGATCGTTTTAGGCCATGGTTTAACACGCTGGCCAAGTGCGGATTGGCAGACTTCACACACCTCAGAAACATATTTTATTACACACTCCCAGGTGTAATTAATTAATTTTAATTTTAAGTTATAAAACGCACGTAAAAAGAGAGCCAGGATTGAAATCCAGACTCACCGAGGGGTAATTCGTATTTCAAACCACTAGGCTATCACTGTTTTCATAACTTACTATCAATAAATACCATTATTAATTCAATGTTTATTAACGTTAAATCATTTAAGCATCTAAATCACGTGTCTAAGTCATATAAACACACGTTCCGGTGACTGAATAACCAACACTGACTGGCCGAAGCTAGAACTTATGCTACGAAATGAAAGCTATATCATGTAAGTACTATGTACCCGCATAATTATGTTAGATATCATTTACAGTTTAATGGCAGCAATAAACGGCTGGGTGAGGAATTGCTCACCAATGAGTAAGCATTAGGGGCCTAACTACGAGTACATAACGTGAGTGGGACGGGACCGGTCATAAATCTATTGATAAGATAAGTAAATTGTATATATTTACCTTAATAATATATGTAGGTACATTACGCTCGCTGCGGTTGCAAGTTACGAATTGTCTACAATAAAATTGAACTTCGTAAATTTAAAATATACATTACTTTAGAATTATAATTGAAGTCAAATCTAAAACAAAAATAATTAATATTATCCTTAGACTGCAACTCAAATGTAGGGAGATATTAAAAGGTGTTTAAACAAGTTTTAACGACAACAGATTTTCATCGAAAACAATAACATCTAATAAAACAAAGCCGAAGAACGATGACTAAAACATGTACGACCTTCATTGAGTGTACATACACTTATAATATTAAATATGTTGAATTTGAAAAAAAAATATAAAAGAAATTCACACAGCCATATGTACCCTTGTAATATATACAAAGGCAAAAGTAGATAAATATATGTATGTACATAGATCTGAAACACATTTTGATATTCAATATTAGATATCTCTTCAGCTGGACGATGGCGCTTCTTGTAACGATGCGGTAGATTTTGACATCGTTGCAAGAAAAGCCAATTATGTCATTATCTCTTACCATTTTTACCATCATTTTCAGTAACTACATAGTTATTTAATCTTATGTACTTATGTATAAATTACTGACTTTTACCCGCGGTTTTGTTCGCTTACATAATAAAAAGAACCAATCTGCATAATTTCAGGATTACAGGTTCCGTGGATTCGCCTATGCCTTGATCCCTGGGTCGGTCGGCCAATCAACTTTACTACCAACCGATTTCATTAAAAAAAATTACTAACTTATGTCATAGCTAAAAAACTAGGGCGGCGGCGAGTTTCAAAGAGAGATAATATTTCAAATGTATGCTAATTGTTTACCGTAGCTTATGTGCGCCTCGCCACAAGCCATTGTACCGAAAGAACAACGCAACAGACCACAGAGTTAATGCTCGAACATTCCTAAAATTATTTAATTTTTTGCTCAATGACTCAGTGAAAGGACATACACGGCCTCAGCTATAGCGGAATTAAAAAAAAAATTTTCTAAAATAAATATCCCGATCAACTGATTCTTAATTCTTCAAATTAAGAATCAGTTATCAGTTGATCTACCTTGATATTCGTGATCGTTAAGCTACTTACTAACATATTGCATAATATCTATTAGTAAATAATACATGTATGTTGTAGTTTTATACCGTACTCGCTTCGCCGCGGGCTTTTAGTAGGTAATTTTAGTATTTTATAAATCATAACTTATGTCACCCTCTACCCCCGTACATTTATGTACCCACAAAGTATATATTCTTGCATATATCTAGAAACGTAAGTATACGATACTAGATGTTTTAACTCACGATTAATAGTGTTGTACAATATTATAAACATAGCATAGGGTCTATCGAGACATTATATTTCATTATTATCTATCGGCTGATAAATTGCAATAGATTGCTCGCAGCGATTATTGTGTGGTCACTAAAGTCCTTTTACGTAGGTAGACTACTTAAACATACGTTTACAACGAGTATTGCCTATTCTATGTGAGTTCTAGCGGCGGTATACGGAAGCCCGCTACTGTGCGCCTCCATTATGCCAGTGACACTCTCAATTGGTTACCGCACTTGTTCGTCGCGCTTCGATGCCTAAAGAAGCCGCGCGCTATTGTCACCTGTCCATACAGACATACCAAGTCTATATATATAACACGCTGAAATGCTATTCAATGCACGTGATCAAATTAATATGTATTACCGGACCGCTGTTTGTCGCTTAGCGAAAAGTGCATTGAAATTACATAGGTACAGTTTTCGTACAATTCAATAAAACATGATCGTTATAAATTAGACTGTCAGCGTTATATTTTTTCATTGACAAACCCGGGTTTGAAATTTTTGTAAAAGAAATGCCCCGAAGGAATATTCAAAACATGAGGCAAAAGGAATTCACATTAATCATAATATCACGTTAATCCTAAATCATATCAGTGATTCCTCGTCACAAATCCTCACTTTACAATACAAGAAGATAATTTACGACCTAAAAAATAATAAACAATAGACAGCAATGTGTCAAAATACGTTTACATAATAAGATGAGCATTGAATAGGACGCTCGAAAGAGAACCACGTACACATGTGATACAAAAGATGTTGCGGCCGCTGATTGAAGACAAAAAATACTATGAACTTCTGAAGCAGTTAATAGGGACCATACACAATGGACCCCAGCGGTGGCATGGGCCTTGAATGATGTCGCCCTAGCAATTCATCTTGCTGAGGTGTCTGCGGTCGAAGGGGTCCATTCTATAGATGTTCCTTTGTCACTTTTTTAATTGTTAATGTCATGGCCCTATTTTAGTATGTGTGTTAATATCGTAAAGATTTTAAATATCTGTTACCATCTTATGAATCAAATATTTAAAACTAATCATGGCTCAATTTATTAGTAATGAGCATTTATTTAAACATGTGCTCGAAACGCGAGCTAAACAACAAAATTAATAACTCTGATCTCAAACGATATTTTGATTGCACCTAACGTACCCACTTGGGTTCTTAAATCATTCATATGATCTTTTATTCAGCCTGTCAAGAAGTTTCGAGCCATCCAAAGAACTGCAATTGGAATTTTGTATTCAAACAAAGATCGAGCAGACGGCGCGGGTTCAGTCGGACAGGTTATAAGAACTAAATCATATTATTATTTACATTTGGTCATTGGCAATTTATCAACATAACGCTCGCACTGTACGTCAGTAGAGCCTTTTGGGCCAATCATTGATAAACTCATAAAGAAACGCTACTAATATAAATAAATGTTGAGCGATATTTTAATGTCCGGGTGGCTACGAAATAGTGGAACCGGCTTCTAAATATAAGGCTTGAAAATATACGGAGACATCTACAATGCACCTATATTTAAAATTGTAAAATATGATTGTATTTTCATAAGTTACCACAATAATGCGTAACCTTTTTTTACGTTGTTTTATGATATCCTTATAAAATGGATCTACCGAACTTAGAAGTAAGATATCTTAGTAAATCCTCGCTTCTATTACAAGATCAACACAATCACGTTCCAGCTACGTAAGCCTGTAATCTGTGCCGACGTGAGCGCGCGCACACAACAAGTGAGCCTAACAAGCAGGCGGCAGTCTCTTTACCGCTGAGCCTAAATTATAACCACCAATAAGTAATCACTCATCATAGTACTTTATTTAACACTTCATCTGAACGATGCCCGACATTTTCGACCTTTTTGAACATGCATTGACTGATAACCAGCAATGACTCATGATTCAAGTTTTATTTTTGTATACAACCGGTTACATTGTTTTGACAGATGGACAGGCTTAGATGCGTATATTAGACATAAGTACGGAAATTATGTCTATAAATAAATCCACGGAACTCTGCTATAAATAGTAATAGGACCTCCTTACGATGGGTTGATGAAGTATTATACAAATTGTCCGGTTTAATCATATGTGAGATTACAAATGAAAGCTTATTATCATTATTAGATACACATGGTTATAGCCTGCAGAAATCTTCACATCAAACCGTGGACAAGATGTACTCGTATGTACAGTACATTCTAAATCACACACATCATAAGTTAAGTAGTAAAAAAAGCGTTTTGTGTGTACGTTATTTTTTGAATATTACGAATTTGTCTTTATTGTCTCTCTTCCAATAGTGAAACAAATAAAAAAACATCAGACACACTAACAGAAACTAATAATTATGTATATGATTGAAAAATGTATCACAGTGTTACTACACAAGAGACGAGATTTTAAAATATTCCGATGAACAATTTACTAACATTAGGTTTGGACGCAGCGCGAAGGTTTTCAACGCAACTATGAACTTTAGAGCGACACGAGCGAAGAATTAAGTCTGACAGTAAACAGAGGCGTAACTCACCGATGTTCGTGAGCACGAAGGAGAGTATCGACAGAATAATGGGCCGAGACCCGATCGCCGCTCGATTTATTCGAGACCGCGCCATCTATCGTTTGCTTTAGAATGATAATAATCGAATCATTGCGCGATAGAGCGCCCTTTATAGTAAGGTCGACTCATATTTTCAGATCTGACGATTATATCGACAGATCTTAAAAGATTCGAGTAGGTATATTTAGAATTTGTGATCATATTGAAGTGATTTCAGAAAATAATTAGACTGCGTGTTGTAATACCTGACCTAACTTTAAATCCTTACTTATAAAAATAGAATCACCAAAAAAATAGAATCACCTTAAATAATTAATACAAATGTTCTGTTGCCCAATTAGCGCGTCGGCTTAAGGTAAACCCATTTTACTTACTGCCTAGGCACTTTATTGTGGTATAAAACATTCCTAAAAAAATATATCTCCGTCATGTATTATGATAACGCTATCAAATAATATAATTTAAATGAACGTCTTTAAGGGTATCAGATTTAAAAAATATTTATCTTTAAGATGATAATAACTATGATAAATAACAACGCCTCATGCCCTGGTCTGTGGCCCTATTGCTTGGCCACTATAGAAACACACATTAACAAACACAGAAAACACAAACCCAAATCAGTTAACTCATTACCTCACCTGATATCTGCTCGCGACTGAAACCTGGAAACCTATATAGGCATATGGCTAAGCATATAAAATGCGTCAACTTATTCAATGCCTCAACATAGTGTCGTAGTTATAGTAAGACTTAGCAAAAAATGTTTTGTCGATATTATGTGGTGGACCGAATAACATCCCTACAAAACTGGGAATATGCTGGTAAAAGATCCGGCCGCTGAAGGCTCACTCAGCGAGTTCAAAAGCCAACGGCGCAATTTGTAACCTTCACCGTAGATAAAGTAACGCCATAAAACCTCCTCCACTAACTTATAACCTGGTTGAAGCGAACATATTGCGAATACATCTCGTAAACTCCAGATACTTATTTGATTTTTGTTGATCCTGTTATATGGATATAAAGGTAAATAAAAAAGTAATAGCGCGTTTTAATCCGCTTTAGATATAATATGATTATATCCTACTTCAAGCCTACTTCTCCCAAGGGTTTTTCAAATACTAAGGATTTCTTCCGGCTACTACGAAGCTTCTTTCGCCTGGTTTACTTTCGTCAAAACCGACATATTATCTATTAAAGGTACTCTTGGTCATACTCTCCACTTAGCCTGCATGTACATTTATACATTTGACTTTTGCGACTTCTATACATTTACAATCGGTAAGAATCCCTCGAATACAAAGATTATTGCGGCCGTGCTACTATTAATTGCTGAATATATTATAGTTATATTGTGTGCAATTGTTATGCGTAAATATAACATTGTATTGTGTTGGGTTGTGTTACTAGATAGTAAGGTTTATATCCAACATTTGTGTGATATAGGTATATTAATAACATTTTTAACAATGTACGTTTGTAAAATATGGATAAAGTAATCACATTAAGTAAATTTCAAACATAGCCCGAAGTAGGAATTCGCCGCTAAAGGATCCCTAATAGTTGCCTGTAGGACAGCATAACAAACTCATTTAAGACCATCTCCCTTATTGTTATGAAATAGTATAGACCTAAAACACTACTAGATGTATCAATAGACTTGAAAATAACATATCAACAAAATATGAACATACCATTGTCATAAAACACTATTGCCTTAACTTAAATGTTTATATATATTTTTAGTATTGTAACTGTTAGTAATTACGTTACAAGTATTCCCTTTTGGAATTCTGTCCGAACAATTTGCCATTTCTAAAAATGCTTAATGCCTGGCAGTTCCTGTTGTTCTCTCCTCTAATCGCCTGCTCGAGGCCAGATCTCCACCTGTGTACCGCATTATCATTTCATAGGACCATTACCAGACATTGGATAGAAACTGATCTTTATGAAGCAACTTCTAAGTTATTTTGATTCACGCTTTTATAAATAAATGTCCTTTAATAAAAAAGAAAAAACTCATTCACATATATAGTGATATGGTTGAATTTTGATTGCACTGGGAACTTATATCCTACAGGTAAATGTATATGGAGATCAATCAAAAGCACACGCCAAAAACGTCATTTATGAGTGTGGTGCAAGCTTACAAATCGCGCTCTTTAGTAGCGTTCCCTTGACCGTAATGACTTCACCGTCGATTTTTCAAGTCATAACTTCACTTAAAATGTTAAACGATCAGTGTATAGGTACACGATCGCTTACAATGAATTCAGTAAAATATAGTTCAGATTCAACCAATTTGGATACATCGTGTAAGTAATTTCAATGTATAAACTTATAATACTGGCATAATTTATATTTTTTCCGAATATTTTGGATAATGGAAATATTTTTACATTGTTTTATTTGCACCTTTTAACATTTTTAACAAAAGTCACTATCCCGCTATCTACAAAAATATGCGTCATTTCACGTGACTTACAAAATATTTGGCCAAGAAAATATAATTCAACGATAGATAGCTACAAACTTGTTCTCGTTAGATCATTTATCACTCGAGTAACTCGAACAACTGAATCAATTTTTAAACCCTAATAAGGTATTGGGGCGATTTTGCCCGTGTAAGTGATATTAAGTGAATTACGCGGCTAAGTGCGAGCAAGCTGATTTAATGCGGATTCGCCTCTAGTTATCATGCATCATGCGAATTATGCGGTCCTCTTTTAAACAGCTTAGCGTTTAAAAAGGAGTCGTTACATTACTACACAGTGTAGCTGAACCTGAGAGGGTAGCCAAAACTTAAAGTTTATGGTACTTTAGTTAGGCACACAATTAAAACGGATCCATTCATCTATGGTATCCATGTATCGTAATTGCATATCAGTCATGAAAAAGCGGTATTTCAAATGAAATTTTTATTTACATTTAAAAAAATGTACAAATCCCAAAGCACACTGGGTTCATCACAGGCCGATTGGACCAATTGACGGTTGTGTTAGTTACAATTATCGAATAAACCGAGAGACGAGAGCCGTGTTTCAGGGATAAAATATTCACCGATACTCATAACACTAAGATCGTGAAGTATCAGATTTTTTCCTTTTCAGACAGTAACGGGGAAACAGCAATAGGGTGCACTTTTTAATTGAATGGCACATTATAACTAGTCTGTGGCAACCGCCAGCGACGTCACCGCAGCGCATAATGATTGATGGCTCCCGAAACCCGCGCCGCCGGCGAACTCCAGATTTATCGCCGCGACTCCCCACACAGACGGCTACATCCGTGGATACATGATTATGGACAGTTTTCCGGTTCTAATTAGATAATCTGATTATGCAAAACATTTATTTTTATTCTAAAATAGTTGAAAATAATTGTTGCGTGAAAAATTGTAGGTAATAAATGTTAAGGATATCACCGCAACTAATTCATGTATACGTAGTATCAAATGTCTAACAGGAGTTTTGTCCCATGTCTATCACTTAAATAGCAACCGCTCTATATTTTAGGGAAATATGTTTAAAAAGAGCTTTACGTCTGAACACATAGAGGTCTATAATGGAATTTACTGTTAAATTAAACATGGCTTGTAGTAATTATTCGTTTTCTTTATATTTAAAAAGTGCACAAGAGTTTTAAAATAATAAGAATAAGACGTTAATCCCATTTGTCAGATTCAAAGTTTTATTATATTTTTAGGTAAATAACAGATCACTACGATATTACAATGTAATAAGGTAATAAGATACAGTTTATTTTACGTGTGTGGAAAAAACTAAAGTCAAAAGGAAACGGTAAGTCATGCAGTTGAGCTTAGGAAATCAAATTTATAAATCAACGTTAACCCGCTCATTATAGCAGTACGGACTGCAAGTGCGGTTATTACCGATAAAGATTTATAACAGCGCAGGCTATTATCTCCAAAAGCTGTGATATTTGAACCCTTTTGTTGTTACAGCCGCCAGCCAAACAATGAACAGGTGAAACTGCGACCGACGACCAGTGTTACCAAATAAACGATTTACTCCGGCACGTCCCGATTTGGAAAGTCATTATTACTCGTAAATAACAGCACCTACCTGTTGGCTCCTTAAAACTAAAGGTCGAATTGTAAGTATGAGAATTTAAAATATGTAATGGGATTTTAAGTAAAAACACGCTCACCAATTTGATCTAAGTACGATTGCAGCCACAGCCAGCCAACAGTAATATTTGTTTAATCTTTGTAATCAAAATGACTACTAACAAAAGTAAACGTTGCGGAATTATTTAACTCAAAGCAAGGTTATTACTTTATATGTAAAGTAGCATACATAGGTGTCTTGAGTTGATTTAGATTAGATACTTACCATGAAGATCGAAGCCAATTATAAAAAGAAACTTTTAAATTGACAGATAATTAAAATCTTTATGTAAATACATATCTGACTCGCTGAAAATCAACGTGACCTACATTCTCATTGTTATCAATTGCTTATGTCCCGTTTTTCAACATTATATACCTGGCGTCACTAGGCGAAACGGACCTTCGTACAAATGTACCTTTCTTCACGGTTTTTGTGTAACTTTTTGTTGATCGACCGAATTAAATGGTGTCTAGATAAAGGTCGAACTAACACCAGCAGTAATTAGTGGCGATTAATAATCGGTTATCTTGATCACGGCCGACTAGCGTTATAATTGTCCGTTCTATTGAGTTACGATAACTTTCAAACTATGTCTGTCAATTAAATCTTTGCCACCTATATTTTACGTAACTGTATCGTAAGCCTGTTTGAAAATGTAGTATTTTTATAACCAAACTCATCGTGGTATGCAGTTTTTCCAATACGCGTTTTATTTAATCATATAAGTATTGACGAAAAAATATTTAATAACTTAACAAATTTTAGTCAAAACAGCGTGTATTGCATTAACATTTTCTAAAAACAATATTAAAAGGTACAAGTTCACTTGTTTCCGTGATCAACTTAAAACTTTCTCTTTATCGTGTAAAGGATCGAAGATGAACATGTTAAGATTCCTTTGTCCGAAATAAATTTGTCGGTGTGTGTAACACGTGCAGCGGGCTCACGTCTACGCGCGTCGTCGTTGTCGTTTCGCGCATTCGACGCTCGAGGACTGCTTCCTCGAACTGCTCCGAGTGTTCTCTTCGGACAGCTCTGCCGACCTAACTCATTGAAGAAGAGACGGGAAAGTACTCAAAAGTCAAAGTCAATCTCAAAAGTTAAGTCAAAGTCAACTGTAAAATTATTGATATCGATTAAAATACAACAGTATACTAAAACACAAAACAATGCATTTGAACATAATTTAATTTGATTTAAGGTGATGATTTAAGGTGGAAATTAACTTATGTTTATAAATACTGATATTCTCACCTATTTCTTTAACGTCACAAAAATAAAGTCACAACCTTCCATGGGTGGTAAGTAATATTTTCAAAAATAAAATTTCTCTGATTACGTAAATGTTTGCATCAGTCCATAACATAATCAAATTTAATATTACCTAAAAATATGACCAACTTATATTTAAAAATGTGATCAACGACAATTTGTTATATTAAAATATTTAAAAGTTCCTCCAACATTGAAATAAAGACTTCACATTGGATTTTAATGTGTGCGTGATTGTTCGAAGATTCGTCTTAAGATTATCTAAATAACGGCCGAGGAATCACACGAGCCGAGTGACGGGCGCGCGGCCCCTCGCCGAGCGCGATTGATGCATCGCTTGCTCGTCGGCAATGGCGTGCTTCCCTATTTGCACTTATTACTAAACATTTAAAGTTAATCTCCAGCATCATAGCATGTTTATTTTTCTTGTTACAATCTTTAAAAAAGAAGTCTCTTTTGATATTCTGAACGTTAAGGCCCCCGCTTGATACATTGTTTTATTCGGTTATGACTACCAATATTCGTGAACAATTAACCAAATTATAATTTAATTTCTTGGCACTTAAACAATACATACGGACTTTTGATTTCACATACGGAATGAAAAACAACTGTGTGCCTAGTGCGAGTTTTCTTCGCTACTCGTCTCCGAACGCGTAAACTACA
>DWUN01002680.1:0-13358 GCA_018249975.1 Passova gellias
TCCATTTGGGACTTAAACGTAACTGGTGAAATGTGGGGGTGTACTACACTCCTCTGCCTACCCCTTCGGGGATTATATGCGTGATGTTACGTTTACGTTTACGTTTTTGATATTTTTAGTGGTATACTATGCTGCCGCGTAATTATTACACGGAACAGGATCTGAGGAAACGACAGATAGACACGCTGAAGATATTCAACGACAATGTTATAGAATTGAAGGCGGGACACGAATACAGAGTTGAGTTTGCCGCTGATCGTCGCAACATGAGTTTAAACGTGATCCTATCCCCGGAATTCCCCAACGAGAAGCCATCGATATTCGTGAACCCCGTGGTGCCGCATTCTTGGCTGGCGGAGAACTCCAACCAGGTAGTCGGCGCTCCGGGCTTGGTGAACTTCACCGTCCACTCGGACCTCGGCAGAGTTGTCCAAGCGATCATCAGGGAGTTCCAGAAGTCATTGCCCAATATCGCGAGTCAGGAAGACAAGTCCACGGACACGAGTCCCCAGTCGCATGTCAGTGCTCAGTCGTTCATGTTTCCGGAGCTCAGTGACTTCACAATCGACGAGTTGCAGGAGATATTGGAGAATCCTGATTTGCAGGTGTATGGTTTTCCTTTTTTATTAGACAGTTTTTCTTTTACCGCTGGATATGGGTATACTCGCACAATGAAAAGGTTTAAAGTAATAGTTTATCTCACTAGTTGTGTTTTGGCAAACTACATACATCTTGGCGAATATTATGATGTATTATTCTTCAGCTGTGAAGAATTCTTCATGTTCTCCATCACTCTCCTAGCAATTTCTATTCAAAATTATCCTAATGATCTGAAAATACACATTTCAGATTTTGATCCCAAGCCCTTCGTAGCAAGCTAGTGTTCAAACCACCAAGCGGCCACTGCTACAGACTAAAACCTAAATACATTTTGGAATATTCCAGGATAAGCTAATTGAAAACAATCCCCAAATAGTCGATCTCGAGCTGGAGACAGAGGAACTGATGAACAGCATTGAGAAAATAGCACAGGACAACATAAACAAGCAACAGATGCTGGACGACCTCAAGACCGACGTGATCGACCGCATCTCCATCATCGTCCAGATGAAGATGAACTATGAGGAGCTGCATAAGAAACATCAGAGAATGGCAGAAGTGTACGATCCACATCGCATAAGAGATTGCCTGAAGCAGGCGGCATTAAGAGCTGATGAAGATGCTGAACTCATCGCCGAAGAGTTTCTGATGGGTACGCTACTTTATCTAAATCCATACCAGTGACATGGAATTTTAATAGAACATTTTTAATTTTGGTGTTTATTCTATTTTTACAGACTCACCTAACCTGAATAACTCACATCTATTAAATAATCTAAAGTAAAATGAGTTAAGCGATAGTTTGAAATGCCTTAAAAGAGTTAAAATTATATAGTAATAATAGTGTGAATCAAGCTGAATACTGTATACTTTCTGTTGGTAATGTTCGGGAAAAAAAAGTAAGCTCATATAAACAGCACAGATAATACAAAGCATAATTTATCTGTAGAAACCGGATTGTTTATACATTGTCAAGTTTCTTCAAAATTAGCTAATTGTTAGTACAACGCCATCTGTGTTCGTTCACAGGAAATTTGCCCGTCGAGTCGTTCGTGGCGAAATTCGCCGAGAAGCGTGCGCTGGGTCAGACGAGACGCGCCAGAGAGGAGAGACTGGCTCACCAGCTCGCCCAACTGGATAAAGCAACCACATAGGATTCCTAAAAGAAAACAGTAATCAACTTTGAGGTTATCAATTTATGTCTGAACTGATATAACAATGCTATGTCAATATTTTTGGAATACAATTTTTATTATTTCAAGGCAAATACATTAAAAAACTGTTCATTTGTCTGTTGGATTTAATAAGGAATGTGTAATTGGGCCAGTGTGGTAGACTATCGCCTTAATCTCTCACCAATAAAAAGGGTGGACAAAAAAAGTGGCCAGTTTGCCCTCAAATGGTTATTGATTGAATCTGCTTGAATTTGAAGTTGGATATTGATATCTGTGTTGCATCAATTTGTCATTAGGCAATGATGACAGATTATTAATATTAATTGTTAGTGATGAAATTAAAAATTATTTGAGTATTAATTTTGGCTGTACAAGGATTTTCTTGGCATTATTGTTGTGTACTATAAATTGAGGTATTGAATACTCATAAGAGCCATTTGGTTCCCTTAGGGTTGCCACCTTAAAAATAATTTATTGTGTTACAAAAGTGATTTCTTAAATCTTAATTATTGATGTATTCATAATCTTTTTAAGCAATGATAGCCTATTTTTAAGCAGTGATAGCGTAGTGGTTTGAACTTCAGCCTCTCTCTCCAGGGGTCTGGATTCGATCCTGGCACACACCTCTGATTTATTACGTGCGTTTTATAAGTAACATTTAAATATCACTCGCTATATCGGTGAAGGAAAACATCGTGAGGAAACCTGCACACCTTAGAGTTGTTATAAATTATATAATATTTTCTGAGGTGTGTGAACTCTACCAATCCGCACTTGGCCAGTGTGGTAGACTATGGCCTAAATCCTTCTCGCTATGAAAGGAGACCCGGTCCAGCAGTGGACCAACAAAAGGGTAGAAAAAAAAAAATAAAAAAATTCAAATTTGTGAATTATTGTATTAAATTATAATATTAAGATTGTTAATGCTGGGTTACATGCAGTCCCGACTGGGTAGATAATTTTCTACGGGGTTTTACCTTTCGAATCCCCACATAAAAAGAGCATGACAAGGTTCTTTATCTTGTTTTCTCTTTTAGTTTTAATTTGGTTAAGTTGTTAAATACGTATGTATGTATGTGTATCGTCAGTTTTATGGACAATAATTATAAAATAAATTGACAATACAATTCCAATATTTCGCCGCTAATTGCTTCCGTTCCAATACTAATGCAGAGTTTATGAAAGTATTGTGAATTTTATCTTGTACGAGCTGTGCCCGGCGGTGCAACCCCCGTAAATCTCGAACCCGTGGGGAATTCGGGATAATGAGTAGTCTATACGTTGCTCTATAACCTGCTCTATCTTCCAGTGAAAATCCCAATAAAATCGGTTCAGCCGTTCCCGAGATTAATCCGGACAAACAGTAGGACAGACTGACAAAATTTGAAAAAAAAATTGTGTTTTAATATTGTGTAAATGGCTATGAACACTTGAGAAAACCCAGTTATTTTGCAATCACAGACAGACACTGCAATATATTGTTAATGTATGTCTATTGTTAGGTCCAAACATTTCTACTGATGCTATATGTCTACTGCATCCTTGCATCTATAGCTCTTGGTTCCTGGCATTATTGCATTGAGAAGTGGTTCCCTGATTTGATATGTCATTGCTGATCCCTAACTGATGTAACTTCTCATAAATGTATACACGGTTGTAGAATTGCTTGAGTATGGCAACATCTATACTAATTTATATTTCTATAACAATAATAATTATTTATTGGTAGTATTTGTATCTTTTCATAACACACAAATAAATTATTATCAATATTAAATTTGTTTTATTTCGATAGATGTCATACTGAATATTTGCTAGATGTTTCAGTTGATATCATATAGTAAAACAATACCATAGACACATCTATTAGGATGGTGATGGTATATTAATAAAACTAGAGCCTACGCTCTTGTGGCAAGTGAAGCAGGCGCTGAGACGTGTGTGGGTTCGATTCCTACTCATGACATTTATGTGACAACATCATTTCGAAAATCGCCATATTTTTCTAAGTTGCAGATAAAACAAAGTAATTTTTTCAATCAGCATCAAACAAAGCTACATTTTCTTATATGTGACATTTTTATTTTCTATGTGCGTGGATTCGTTTATCACTACAATTTATTTTAAATTCTGGCAACCCTATTTCATTCGAACAAGGTCAAGCCGTTTCTACAATCCTAAGAAGTGTAGTATGTACACAGTTATTGCAAGTACGATAATGATTGTTAGTAAGTATATTTTATCTGTAATTCGCGACAATAATTTCGCTTAAGTCATAGATAAATACGCAATAACTATGATAGCGGTTTCTTACACGCGCAGAGGTTGAAGACCTTCTAAGCGAACTCGTTGACGTGTTGCGGTTTTAAAAAACGAAATAAAAACATCGAAATAAGGCTACACTACATTGCAATACAAGTTCGGACAGTTTACAAAACACGATTTCGCATTAAAATTTGAAGTGCAACGAATCGACTACAGTGAATAAAATCTTAAGACCAAGCAATTAAATCGCTCGAATACTGCTTTTATCTTAGTAGTGATTGTGAATTGTAGATTATTCACGTTGTTAAAGTGACAGTTGGAAACTATGGCGGGAAATTGTGTTGTTTTTTTATCTGTGTTTATTTTTTTAATCGTTCAAATCCAAGGTGACAAGTTAAAGCAGGTGTTGATACTGAGCAGGCATAACATACGTACGCCTTTGACGGAAAATTTGCAGTTCGTGTCAACAAATGAATTTCCAAAATGGGAGCGCTATGCTGGTTTTTTGACTGAAAAAGGATCATTGCTTGAAGAATACATCGCTGAGTATCTTTATAAATGGTTTCGAAAACAGAAATTATTCTCCGAAGGATGTCCTGAAGATGATTCAATACACATATATGCAAATACAAAGCAACGCACTAAGGAATCCGCAAAGGCATTTGCTAGGGCTGCATTTAAAGGTTGTAATGTTACGGTCTTTAGCATAGATTCGGACGAAATGGATCCGGTTTTCAATCCTGTGCCTCGTAATAATTCACAGGAATTGAAAGCGGTCATTGTCAACGAAATGCAAGAAAAGTTAAACGAGTTGAAACTACAAGAAGCTTATGCTGAGTTAAATGATATTTTGAATATTAAACAATCAAATGTATGCAGAATTGAAAGGGTCTGCGACTTGGCTAAAGAAACGAATGTCATTGTGTATAAAATAGGTATCGAACCTGATATAATAGGACCACTGAGGTTAGGAAATGCTATCATAGATTCATTTCTGATGAGTTATTATGAAGGTATGCCATTAGAAAACGTTGCATGGGGAAAAATAACGACTATGGAGCAATGGAAGCTATTGACCAAGATAACGAAAGAGAATCAGAATGTACGATTTAACAGCACCATTCTCGCCAGGGAAGTGGCCAAACCGTTATTGAATTATATGTTGAACATTTTTGAACGAAAAACCTCGCCAAAATTTACGTTGCTCGTCGGCCATGATTCTAACTTGAATCCCGTAATGGCGGCCTTGGGTTTTGTCACCGCGGATCTGCCTGGGCAGCACGAAAGAACTCCAGTGGGCGGTAAGTTGGTTTTTCAAAAATTGGAAAGTGATTCTGGCAAGGATTTTTTGAAAGTTGATTTCGTTTACCAGAGTTTTGAACAGTTAAGAAATGGCACAAAACTGTCTATGGATAACCCTCCTTTATGGTTTCCTATGCAGATTAAAAACTGTACAGACGATCGCGGTTATTGTCCTTGGGAATCTTTTTTGAGCTTAATGAGAAATTTAGGATGAAATTATTGTTATGTACCTAATAAATACTACATAAATACGTTGTTTCATTTTTACTGCTTCCTTCTGTCATCTTGAAAGTACTTTACTTTTGATTTTAGAATAAATATTTGGCTAGTATGTACATACATTGCTCTAGTTTTGTTTATAGCGTTTAGTTTTCGCGCCATAATTCCTTATCAAACAAAGAGAGTTCATTGACATTTTGTCAGACAATAAATATTATGATTAAGCTGAGGAGAGATTTCAAAATATTAAATACGCTTTTAGAAGACCAGAATGTGACTTCATACATACACTTAAATAGTTTCCTAATTTTTTGTTGCGGAAGAAAGCAAATCTTCTTTACATAGTATAAAACAAAGTCCCTTTCCGCTGTCTGTCCCTATGTATGCTTAGATCTTGAAAACTAAACAACGGATTTTCATGCGGTTTATTTTAATACATGGAGTGATTCAACAGGAAGGTTTATATGTATAATAACATACATTATATAGTAGAGCAATACTGTTAACATTTATGTGGCAGAACAACGTTTGCCGGGTCACCTAGTATAGCATTAATAAATAAAAAACTTCTAATATAACAAGTCTGTGGAGTAATGCAATTATGGATTTAAATAAATATGATTTAGAATTGAGACCACCCAAAGTTACACAAATTTTATTATTACTATTATTATTATACCATCATACCAGGTCTCTAACGGGGTTGGCAGAAAGCACCAGGTACCTAATATCTCTGTCCGTACAAACCTGCAATATTACATGGAATGAAATACTAAATGACTATTCCTTGGTATGTTTATTATTATAAGTTCCATTAAGGTTATCAAAAGATCTGTTTTTGTTGCTCTTCATACAATACCTAGTAGACAGAATACAAGAAATGTCATGTAATCTTTAACATTCAATGTTTTTGACAGATAACAGCCGATATAAGTTGCTTGTAGTAAAAGATGTAGGTACTTGAAATGTATTTATATCCGAGACAGATAAAATTATTAATATTAATTTTGCTTTATTCTGTGTTTCATCGATGAATGTACTTTATACAAATATCATAACACGAAGAAACAAATAGGTTATGTTTATAAGGAGAACCTTGCCAAAAGATAATGGTATCTCAATTGGCGCCAATATTCAGTCCGTCTCTCTCTTTTGTTTCAAGTTAGAGCAAGCTAGGTGTAGATTGTACGCCAGTTTCTACGTCAGCTTCATTGCGGCCGATTGATGGTTGCGTCTATATTTGGCACAGTGATTTAAAAGTCTAATATTGGTTGCGTTCATACATAGGTCAGTCTTCACTATAGAACTGTTAATAAATAGAAATGAAACATTTTATTTTTCTGTTACTCAATCGCTTTAATTATTGTCTAGTATTAAAACAGAAATTGTTTCTATAGTTTTCTATCTTCATTTTATATTTTTATGGCCAGTTTCTTAACAGTAATTTCCACTCGATTTATAAAAGTATTTTACAGAACGACATTGAACTTGGTATCTTAAATATTTCTCGATGTCCACCCCTACCAGTGACATTTATTTATTTATTTGGGAAACATACAATACAGTGGTTATAAAAAATTACATAAGTACATCATTTTAAAAACTCATTAATCAGTAAAGTTTCTTGATAACCAAAAAAATATGGAAAATGCCAAAGATATAAATGTCTGTAATGTTATGTATACAGATATACTTTGGCATCTCTATAAGCCGTAGTTATATATCGTATCTTTTTGTTCAGGCTAATTCTATTTCACATTAGCTCTGTGGTCCGCTCAACACATTTGCATTATGACTTTCACTCGTTATTCAAGTGTTTGTCTTAGCGGTGATATGACGTGATTATAGTAGTGATAGCAATAACAAATAATAATAATAATAATCCTTAAGCAGAGCGCAGTACTTGTCACAATGAGAGTTGACCTGTTCATCCTGAACGCGGTAACGCTGCTCAGTTTAGTGGAGTGCAAGTTGACACTGAAGCAGGTGGTGATTCTCAACCGACACAGCTTGAGAACGCCGCTATCGAAAAACCTAAACCAGGTGTCGCCTAAAGTGTGGCCGAAATGGGACGCCAAGCCGGGATACTTGACGGCGAAGGGCGCGAGGCTGGCCGGCTACATGGGCGGGTACTTCGCCGCGTGGCTGAAGAACGAAGGGATTCTACCTGCAAAGTGTCCAAGTGATGACGATTTCTACGTGTATTCGAACACAATGGAAAGAACGTTGACATCGGCCGAGTCGTTTGTCACGAAGGGGTTTCCAAGTTGCGATATCAACGTGCACCACACTAATTTGAACGTCCCGGATCCAGTGTTCACACCGATCGTCCACAACACCACGGCCGCGTTCAGGGAGGACGCGTTAGAGGAAATGCAGGACGTCCTGAACACGGTGCACTTGAACCAAGCTTACGAGCTGATGACCCAGATTTTGGACTACAAGAATTCGAGGTCGTGCAAAGTGGACAAGAAGTGCGATCTGGCCAAGGATAAGAATCGTAAGAGCATCACGCCTGGCCACAAGCCGGGCCTTTCGGGACCGTTGAAACTGTGCAACGAAGTTATAGACGCATTCCTCATGCAGAACTATGAAGGCTTCCCGACGAAAGACGTCGCCTGGGGTCACCTCAGCGATGCCAATACGTGGCAAACGATTATGAACATCAACAGAGCTTACCACAACGTTACCTTCAACACGACGCTCGTAGCTAAAGACGTCTCCGAACCGCTAGTAAAGTATATGACGAATATATTCCTGAACGAAGACAATAAACCTAAAGTGACATTACTTGTCGGGCACGATGCGAACCTTTACACGGTTTTCAAGACTCTGCTAGTCAAAGCTTATAAGTTACAGAAACAGAACGAAATAACGCCAATAGGTAGCGCTGTTGTGTTCCAGAAGTGGCGGGATGAGGACGCTAAGAAGGATTATCTGAAAATCAACTATGTGTATCAAACTACGGAACAGTTGAGACACAGCACGATATTGAGCTTAGAAACGCCGCCGGAACTGAAAACGCTTGAGCTTGAAAACTGTAAGATAGATAAAAAAGGATTTTGTCTATGGGACGATTTTAAAAAGTTCCTTACTAGTCTATGATTATTGTTTGATGATGGAAACCAACAATGTATGTGTATTATTAATTACGTTACGAACATAATCCTACCAGTTTGAGTGTAATAAATCAGTTGTTTGCGAGGTAGTTTTGGGAGCACTTTGATTTGGGATTGGTGTTTCCGTTAACTGTATCTATATAGTGATGTGATTAAAAATTATTGTATAAAATTAATGTGTTTATAACTCACATATAAGTATTATTACTTATGACTTACTAGCTGTGTCCTGTGGTGTTACTCGCATAGAGTTCAATCCCGTGAGAATATCTGCGTAAAAAGCCTATATGTTGTCATGTAGCTGCAATTTTTATAATTTTTGTCTGTGTTACTGTCTGTTTGTTCCGTCTAATCTCAGGAACGGCTGGACTGATTTTGACGGGACGTTCACTGGCAGATAGTTGATGCAATAAGGAGTAACTTAGGCTATGTTTATTTTAGAACTATATAAAATTCAATAACCTTTTTGTTACATTCAAACTCGGACGAAATAGCGGAGACAACTAGTCGGAAATAAAACAATTGGTCGTTAAAACGAATAATCAATCACATCGAAACAATAGTCGATATTACAATTTATTGACTGTATTCCAAGATGGCGGAATGCCAAGGGGAACCGCGTTTTATTTTGACAGATTGCAGAACGCGTCATTTTGGATATTCGCGGTATGTAATCGCACTCTTCCTATTGAGTTACGAAAACGGCCTTCGGTTGAGATGGAAATAGTTTCATAGCAGAAAAAATTTAATGTATTGCAGATTGAAAACTGTAAAAAAAATTTAAGGTGTTAACATAGCTCAGATACCGGCTGACGGAGAATCTCCGCAACCGGTGTATACTCGTATGCATGAAGAGAGTGATGAATGTAGACGAAGCGCGTCAGGTTTGTAAGGACAGAGATGTTTGGCACTCGGTGTTTTCTGCCTACCTACTACCTACTGGCGTGATGGTATGTTGGTGTCGTTATTGTGTTTTTATAGTTTCGTGACAGGCAAACAAAAACATTAACGTAAACTGAACTTTCTGTCTGACAAAAAAAATCCCAAGTAATCCCGAGGTATTTCTAAATAGTTACACATAATTTTACACTTAGAAATAGCACAAATATTCATGATCATCTAACAAAATGTAATATTTGAATCCGGTTGGAATCGAACCCACACTACCCCTTCACGATTACGGCTCACTGTACCAGCGGGCGAGTCAATTTTGACACAAACATGACACATTTTCGTTGACAGAAGTTTGTCAAAATTCTTGATGGCTTGATCAAAATTTTCGTATCTTCCCAAAGTAGCTAAATTGTAGTGAAATTCAAAATTTCAGTTCAACGAAAAATTCAAGTGAAAAGTGTCGTTAGAATGTGAATTGTTAATGAAAAAAGTATTACAATTATGCCTTACTTAAAAGCACCGAGTAATCTGAGCACGTGTATAGAAGCCCACAAAAAATGGTTGGCGATACTGAACGAGGCACAAACTATTCTCGACGAAGACTTAGACCTTCAGGTACAGATGTGAAACATCGAGTTAAAATAAAATATAAAAAAAATACTTAAAACAAAAAAAAAACCTAAAATCATTTATTTAATAATTGCTATCCTCTGTGACTTGTATATGTATATACCGAACTATTGCGTGTAGAGCCGTCGCCACCAACAATCCGGTTTACGCGCGCCTATAACTATATTATTTACAGGCGCGGGTCTGTCTGTTGCACATTGATAAACTTCGTGACTCTTTGGAGAAACCTAACATTATCGCATATTGTTTTTCAAGAGACGCGGAAGACAACGTTCAAGTTCTAGGTCGCACATAGTTGCAAGAGGAAGTAAATCATTTGGCGCCAATTGTTAATTAAACGTGACAATGGATGGATTTGGGGTCGCATGCCTCAGTCGTGACACCGCTGTCCGGCTGCCAGGGCCGTGAGTCATTTCGACCGAAATAAAAACAGATGAACATCTCAAATGAAAATACGATTTTATTCACCCGTTGGACCAACTGGCTTCGTGGACGAGTGGTCAGACACCCTGACTACAAAACCGGAGGTTGTGGGTTCGATTCCCACCCAGGATAAGCATTTGCAAATGAGCATATTCGTTTGTTCTCTGTCTGAGTGAAATAAAAAAACTATTTAAGTATTACATTTTATGTATATGTATGTATGTTTATCAGCTGTCCGGTTACCATAACACAACCATTCAATTGCCTAATTTGGAATCGGATAGCCGTGTGTGAAATTATCCCCAATTATTTTTACCATTATCCCCAGTTACTATTATTGTCCCCAATTATTTTTACCATTATCCCCAGTTACTATTATTGTCCCCAATTATTTTTACCATTATCCCCAGTTATTATTATTGTTGTCCCCAGTTATTTCGAGTTATTTCAGGCTAATTATGAATTTGAATTAGCCGATACCAATTTCCCTTGTACAGGAGAAAGCAAAACGCGGCCTGATGTTGAAGGAGCGGCGCGTGCCTCCCGAAATCCTCGGCCGCACTTACGCGGATTACTGTACCTTGATCAATAAGATGTACGATGCTTACCTGAACAGCGTTCATTTGCAACGGGCACCTTGCATATTGGAAATCATCAGCGTGCTAATGAAAAGGTTGTGACTTTTACGAAACGGTTACGAATATTGTGTTGTAGATTTTATCCACCTAAATCATTGCGCTGGTGTAAAAACAAATATGATGATTCGCTATAACGGCGAAGTAACACATCACTACATAGTAGAAAACAAAGTAACACATCACTACATAGTATAAAACAAAGTCGCTTTCTCTGTCCCTATATACCCATGTTCACTTAAATCTTTAAAACTACGCAACGGATTTTGATGCGGTTTTTTTTAATAGATAGAGTGATTGAAGAGAAAGGTTTATATGCATAATAACAGCCATTAAATAGTAGGGAAATACTGTTATAATTTATATGGCAGAACGTTTGCCGGGTCAGCTAGCACGATACAATACTTGTATTGATAGTTTTATTACACCCAGACACAAGAAACAAATGTGGTCATCACACAAATTCTGTCCCCGGTGGGAACTGAACTCACGACCTTCCATTTTGCAGTCAGGGTCTCTAATAACTCGACCACGAGACACGAGTGGGAAAATTCTATTTATATAAGTACTAGCTGACCCGGCAAACGTTGTTCTGCCATATAAATTATAACAGTATTTCTCTACTACATATTATACATATAAGCCTTTCTCTTCAATCCCTCTATCTGTTAAAAAAAACCGCATCAAAATCCGTTGCGTAGTTTTAAAGATTTAAGCGAACAAGGGGACATAACAGACAGACAGAGACAGAGAAAGCGACTTTGTTTTATACTATGTAATGATTACATTGTAGATATATGTGTGTATATCAGTTGTCCGATCATCATGACACAGACGTTTGAATGCTCAATTCGGAATCGGACAGTCATGTGTGGAGTTGTTTTGATTATTGAAAAAAAATGGTCTCGGCAAGCTCTAGATCGGATCTAGTATTCAAGTTAAATGTTTACCTGAACTTGTAGAGCGCTCATGTCGGGTAAATACTGGTTCCGGAGCCCGCGCCTGAACATCAGATGTCTCAGTAGAATGAAGGCCTCGGCTTCCTCCATCTGTGGAATAAGAAATGACCGTTTCACTCGTCGCTACCCATCTGGTGCTTCGCTGCTTTAGACCTGACCTGAATATAATAGGACAGTAATTTTTCTCCCCCACGCTTTTTGCACGCCCACTGCTGGACCGAATCTCCTGTCGTAGTGAAATTGATGTAGGCCTTAGTCTACCCGGTGAACTTTACACACCTTTAAAAATATTAGAGTTAATAATATCCGTAAAGTGTGCCGGTCACCTCGCGTTATTTACCTTCACCGTTTAGGACCGTAACGTGATAGACATATCGCAATCCACAGACAGACAGCATAGTTTATAGGACTGACTCATTGAAGAGAGCCAAGAGCCCAACGGTGGACAAAAGCTCAGTGCCAGACGTGAATAAGTTGACAAGTAATCGTTAAACAAGTTCAAGTGACGTATGTATATTGATTTACACAACAATTCGCTACAATTGTTGCATTATCTGAAAGTTACCATTAAATTGATTTGATTCCGTTATCAAAAATGAATAAAAGGCATGAAATATAATTTAACGATATGTATGCATTTTGGACTTATCAATGTATTAAGATTGTACGGAAAACAACTCACGTGTAACAGTAGGACCCCAGCGACGAAACTCAGGCCCTGACAGTAGCCCACGTCCGGGTCCAGCAGGGAGTAGGCCTTCAATATGTTGTAGAGAGCCAACTGGCCCGGCCCTAAAGCCGATGCGAAGTAAGAATGCTTGGGGAACGTTCGACCTAGGAAATTATCAACAATTACATTTTTTTATATACAGCATTAATAACACCAGACACTGGCGTTCTGTAGCCCTAGCACGAACTAGCGACAAAGGAGTCGTACGGTAAATGGTAAAAAATTGTATGAAAAATGTACAGCGGCCTTATCGTGCGTAAACTAATTTTGGGAGCACGAACCATACATCCGAGTTTCTAGCGTCTAAGTTAATATAAACGTAAATGTACATTCCGCGTTTTGTATGAAAATGACAAGTATTCGATAGTACTTCGTGCTGCCGACTAATGTAAACGTAATGTAAAGGT
>DWUN01002681.1:0-13356 GCA_018249975.1 Passova gellias
GAGGAGCAGCAATAAAAAATAATTTATATGGCAGAACAACGTTTGCCAGGTCAGCTAGTAATTTATATGGCAGAACAGTCGACAGACATGGAGTGCAATTTTTTTCATCTCAACGCAGATTCCGCCCACAATAGTTTATCGTGGAGCGACGATACGACGGCGAATGGATAGAGTCGTCAAGCCAATCGTCCGTGAAACAACTCCCGACATGTTTCATTTGGCCCGAACGCGTATCGTATTGCATGACAGAGTGCGTATTAACATCGATCCCGATTCCCGATACAAATAATTTCGCCAAGACAGCTCCAGATGTGTCCTCATTGACAGGCGGGTATTAACGTTAGTGTGTTCAGAACTATGTATCTATGGCTGCCGAAGCAAAATATAGAGTATAAAACTATCACAAGTTCATTGTACAGCTGCACATTTAGTACATACTTAATGATAAACTACATATTTCCTATTACCTAATGGATGCAGGGCCAGTACCGTCATGTTCAAATCTCACTTGGAACTGTGATAAAAAGGCGATTAAAATAGTATATACATTACATTTAATATAATATATGTGATAAAAGAACTTTTATACGCTAGGTATAAAAGTTCTAAATAAAATGAAGCATGTCAATGAAAAATTTGTTTTTAAATATCCTTAAATTAATTATCCGATTATGTACGTACGTTAAACCTATCGATATCGCGATTGGGAATTAAAAAAAAAAAAACATCGCGTATCTCTGACAATCCGCCGACGTGGAGCGGCACGTAACATTATTTATTTTATGCGCACCGATGGCGCTCGTATTTTTACAGCGCTTTTAACAGCGCCGTGCTGCGTGCAAACAGTTTAGCGGGCTTAGCGCTGTTGTAGCTGACCCGTTTGTCTAGGTTAGAAAATATATGGATATTTGGACAGATACAATATTCCATTTGTATGGTTTTTTTTTTTGTTTTCTTTAGACATTACTGCCTGGCTGTACCGATTGGTCGCATTTTTATGACGGATTTTCACTCAATAGGTACCATAAAGGCGTGAGTGTTTGATATTTCATTTCATTCGTTTTCCATTGATTTCCTTAATCAGAAACTTGTCTAATGATACAAAAGAAAAATTAAAAGGGAATTTGCAACAACCCTGAAACTCTATAAATTGTACGCACATCACAGAGTACAGTAGAAACCTTGTTACATATTCTACTCTAAATATCCATATCGATATGTTCCTTACGATATACTAATTCCCATATTACTGTTGTCATGTCCTAACAACTGTTGGTCGGTAATAATATCTAAAGTTGCGAAGCCGGTGCAAAGTATACGCTTTTGTGGTCGAACACGAAAAGCAGTATTAGAACACCTACTCCCAATGCAATTCGTGCAATATTGTGTTATTGCCAACAATTTCCACACAACGGAAAACAAACTGTAACATCTCGGAATAGAGCTTATTATCGCTAATTTAAAATAATGTTGGGTTAAGCGCCTAGAATGCTAGATGTCTTACAGATATCCTTCTTATGTTTTGATCGACGGAATGTCTTGTGTTTTGATCGCAGGATTGCGTGCGGCTTTACCGTACAATTTATTTCAATGAATGGAGCTGGGTCGAGACGGTGTTTAACATTTGTAATCGTGTGTAATCTCTATTTATTGGCCGCTGAAAACTCGCATTAACAACCTCTCATTGCGTTTACATACGATAATGAAGTATAACGTTCTTATATTATAGTTTTTATGTTCTTTAATAAACTAATTCGGTATAAAATGGGCTTTTCTTCAAGCAAATGTTCAATTGTTTGATGCGGGCTTCTACTTAATATATGTTTTATTAAATATCTGTTGCAAAACCGACTACTCATAATAACCGAATAATATTTTGGAAGAGATTCACACGCCGCATTTCATTTGCTAATTTCGTAGCATAAAATACAACTGTCCTAGCTACGTAAACGTAAAACATTATAATGATTACGAGGTTAATATTGTATCGTACACGCAGATTAGTGTTCATAGAATAAACAATGATTTTATAGCATTTATTTTACCATATAAACAAATACTCTGTACACTAAATGTGGGACGATTATTTGGAAATATGATTACAATATGTACACGTTAGCCGCAATATGCACATAATATCCACCGCAATGAATATGCGACCGCCCTACGCGAATAATGAACCTATTTTACGGTCAACCGGCAGGGTTGCTAAATTGCCTTAAATTCAAATTAAACTAGAATCACAGTTTTATTAGTGTCATCAATCAAATGACGCTCTATTGGAACGGGTAGACGAGACACGGAATAATCACCTCTAAAGCTGCCAACCCTAAGGTTGTAATAGCTTTTGGTACACTATTGAAAGTCAAATAAACAGGCCGGGATGAATGGTGGCGGATATTAATAGTGAACTAAGATTCGACACGTGCACTTCTCGGGTATAATTTAATAAACCTTACGTGTTTTGGTTTCCCTATAGAAAATATGCCTAAGTAAAACAGGGTTTCATTTGTTTCCATTAAAAAAAAAACCATTACTGTTGCCTTTATTAACGTTAAATGTAATGAGCTACATCGTGAAGGAAACATCATTAGGAAACTTAAACACTTTAAAGTTGTGTACATTTATTCATACGTCCACGAGTCTTTAGATGTCTACTGCATGATATTCCATCTACAATGTCTCTTTATTCGTAAAGCGTGTAAAATATGTCCACGCGCCATCAGGGCAACATGGTAGGCTATGTCCTTAATCTTTTCAATCTCAAAGAAAGTATATGCCCGATAGCGGAATGATAAAAACACTGATGATCACATTAAAATGCGTAAGACGTAAAGCATGAACTAGTGGTCACTCTTCTGATTACTGACAATAGATGGCGTTGTTTCAATTCCATACAAATTGCAGTTTAAGTTTTATTAAATACCCCCCGCAGTGACGCAGTCAATCACCACCATTCTTTGTCTAATCGGTGGTTTTAGTTACTCGTGGCTTAGTAAATAATATTTATATAATGTCACCTGTACATGTACATGTCACATGTGTTTTTGTATATACCAAATCTACGCTGTTGATTAGTATAATATAAAATGCATTTCATTAAAAAAATACTTAATTGTTGTATATGTTCAATAAAAAGTCACGGAAATTACACCAAACACTAATATTTTTGACATTGTTGGCATTTTGACGTTTTTTCTTTCTATGGAGCAGAATTATTTGCTTACTGCCTTCTTACATGCTTATAATGTTTACACATACATAGATTGACAGCTAAATTTCGATTCAACAATTTGATTTAAAACATCGCGACGATACCACACACCTTAGGTCTCTTCTTTCATAATGATTTCTTAGGAGAATAAAGTTTACCAATCTGCAAATAGCTAACATCGGCTTTATACCATCTCATCATGAGATACCCGTGTTTAGTGGTGCAACAATAAAGGGGTTGAAAAAAGTTCAATAGATGTACTTTTGGCATTGTACTTTCAGCAATATGGAGGTGTTTTCGTCACCGTCGCGCTCTGATGGCCAACATTAATCTTCTTCTTCTCACCCCGCGTGATAACCTGATAGCGAACCCTGTTTTTCATGAAAATAAAACACCCACTTTGGTTGCATTTAGATTGGGGAGGAAAACATAATGAGAAAATCTTTAATAGAGGTATTAAAAAAAACCTAATCATCGTCGACGTATAGTTGTAAAATTTTGTAGGTACTGTATAATTAATTCTTTGAAATTCAACGATAAATACTTGACATTCATTATGTATATTAGTAATCACTACATTACTATGTATATACTTAAATCAAAGTCTCTTTCCGCTGTCTGTCCTTATGTATGCTTAGATCTTTAAAACTACGCCACAGATTTTTATGCGCTTTGTTTTCATTAGATAGAGTGATTCAAGAGGAAGCTTTATATTTATAATATGTTATTATATAGTAGAGAATATAGTAGAGAAATACTGTTATTTTTGAGGTTTCTAATGCGATATCGTAAATCATTTTTGGCGGCGCGGGCGGAACGAAGTCGCGGGCAAAAGCTAGTTGGCATAGCATAGAACAATGAACAAAAGCAGCATGAATGAAAAAACTGGAATAAAACAATGAACAAAACATTATGATGAATAAAATACGATGAACAAACGTTAGTGTCGATTTCGGAGGCATTAAAAATTGTCGTGTCCCCGTTACTTGACGGAGGCCGACCGACCTCACAATCCTGCAATAATATATTTAAAGGATTAGTCCCGTCGCAATATCGCGACCCTCTCCTACGCCCCGCTGCGCTGCCCGCTATTCAAATAATGGAAATTATTTCCACATATGTGCACCTAAATAAATATCATTCTGTTGTCATTATTGAACACCCCCGACCTTTCTTTACAGCTATTTTCACCCGTTCTCTCGCGGTTTCGATGAATAGATTAGATTGTGAACTACTTCCGGGCTTTATTAGCATCGTATTGCTCCATAGAGACTGTAATCTTTGTTTTCGTACGGCTCGAGTTAAACCTGAAAATCTCGTGGAAAAAAATTGTTTAGCATATTCAGTAAATTCCCGTCATTTACCTATGCCTGCGAAATATGCGTCCATGTGTATTCGTGAAATTTATGTTTCGAAAAATAAAAGCTCGTATATGGGGTGGAAACGACCGTTTATGTTCACTTAACCGAGGAAAGAGGGTATTATTTACCGTTTCGGCTGGGTGAACACGCCACAGTGAGTGAGACAAATACCGCTGCCGGCACAATATTTATTGCAGTCGCTACGTGGATTGCGCAATTTATCGCGGAGGTGTCGTCGGCGATCGATCGCCGGCTGACGGACGCGCGCCATACATCAGCGCGCGCGTTATCTGTGCTCACGGCGACTTATCGCTCGTCACTCCGCCTCCGGCCTCGGCCTCCGCTAAATAACAACATCGATTCATCGGAGCCTTCGCGGCGTGTCCCGGCGCCCGCTCATTTATTGCGGCCGAAGCGATGTGCGAGCGGCGAGCGGCAGGCGGCGAGCGTGCGGAGGCGTCCCGCCCAATCGCGACGCTCGTTTATCTTCATTTCGCGGCCGCAATTAGACGGGTCGTTGGCTGCGGCCGGGCGGGGCCGTCGCCTCCGTTATCACTACGTGGCTCGAATACGCCGATGCCCCGCGTCGCTCTGTCAACTTCGTAATGAGTAAAGTTAATGGGTATCCACGCAACGCAACCCGACTCTACACTCTGAATCTAGTTAAAAGTTTTCGACCTCACTGGAATAAGCTGAAACGAGTGAACTCTGTAAAAATTTTAACATGAACAATTTTGTTGCAGGTCTGGTTCAAGAATCGGAGAGCGAAATGGCGAAAACGTGAGCGGAATGCGATGAACGCGGCCGCGGCCGCTGCGGCCGACTTCAAGAATGGTTTCAGCACGCAATTCAACGGCCTCATGCAACCGTTTCCCGACACGGACGCCCTCTACTCGTCATACCCGTACAACAACTGGGCGGCCAAGGTGCCTAGTCCGCTAGGCACCAAAAGCTTCCCGTGGCCCGTTAACCCCCTCGGATCGGTCGTCCCCGCGAGTCATCACCAGGGCTCCGTGAACTGCTTCAATTCGGCAACTTCCATGGGCGGCGTGGGCGGCGGCGGCATGGCGGGCGTCGGTGGATCGGGCGGCGTGGGCGGCGGTGTAGCGCCCTGTCCGTACACGGCGCCCCCGAACCCGTACAGCATGTACCGCGCGGAGCCGTGCCCGGCGATGTCGTCGTCGATCGCGTCCCTGCGCCTGAAAGCGAAGCAGCACTCGTCGGGCTTCGGCGGCGGGTACGGCGCGGTGTCGCCGGTGTCGCGCGCGGGCTCGGCGCCGCTGTCGGCGTGCCAGTACGCGGCGGGCGGCGTGGTCGCGGACCGCGTGCTCTGAGACGAGGCCCGCGGCCGCGAGGAGGCGCGCTCGCCGGCGCCGCTGCTGGCCGACGCGCGCGCCTCCTAGTCGCCGCCGGCGCGCGCGCCCCCGGACGCCGCGCACGCGCACGGCCTCTACCGCCACCTGTGGGAGTGGTTCGACTGAGGACCGGTGTGCAGCGCGCGACCGCCTCCGAAGACGCGCGCGTCCCCCGCTAGGATAATGGTTAAGCGTTATGAAACTTCGGGCAATAAAACTAACGATTCGTTCTAGACGTTGTTACGTTGTAAATATGTAGCTATGTACGTACGTATACCAAAGCGATGTGTGCAATTTTTACAAGCTTGTTGTATTTAGATTACTATAGGATATTTTAAGAGTGTACCTAGATTTTATTCTACTCACTTGTAAATATAGATGCTAAGTTGATTACATTATTTATTTGTATCTATTTCGATAAAGTACGTGTATGAAGCATTTAACTTGAAAGCAACTAGTAACTTTATTTTGTTCTTTATGAACATTTCTTAATGTAATATAATAATTGTTGTCCAATTGTTGTGTTTAAATTGCTGTATCTTTAAATGTTTGCTTCAATTTATTGTATAAATGTTTTATATAACCGGTTACGAAACGTAATTAGTTTTTGTTTTCATAAAAATCTTAACATTCTTACATAAAATTAATGTATTTCAGTAATTCTTCTAAAAGTATTAAAAGTAACAGAATCATAATTACCTTTGTACATAAATATTGAAACAATCACAATTTTAAAAACATTGTTTACCAAGTTGTTAAGGATTCAGACTCGAGTCACTGCAATGATGAGAAATTTAATGTCGCACAATAAAAACATCTAAAATACACAACTAAAATACATCGATAACAAATTAAACAAGTAAAGGAACCGACAAAACAATCAACTCAGCCGTTCTATAATTTCCGATACATACTTTTTTCATATATTTCGAATGAAGTATTTGTAAATTAAAAAAAAAAACTATAACTTTAATGTATAAGACAAACAAAAATATTAAAGCGTTAATTGGAAACGATTAAATAAATAATTTTTGTACCGTATGTAAAATATCTACGTAGAAAGCTTATTATCTATGGACTTCAAACTGCGAGGGTATTATACGAAGTGATAACAAGAATATAGAAATATGTGTACAGTTGATATTGTAATGATTACAATCTTATTTGGTCTGAGAAAGTCACTTTAGTCCTAAATATTGGCATTTATCAAATGAAATCTTACACTAACTAAAACGGGTCGCAATGAAAAAAATATTACGTTATTTTTTAACTGATTAAAGTTTTTTGCACTAATTTTTGTTGTATTTGAAGGCTCATCTATAATACCATCGAGAGAGCAATGCTATGTTCCTAAAAGTAACAACAACAATGAAAAAACAGTCAAAACTGCGCGGATTTGGGACATTGATCAATAAAAACATTGATGGCAGAATGTTTTTGGTATAAAACTAAACATTACGAATAACGAGTGTTTATATAACTACGTCAGAAATACCGGAAATTTAAATACCTAAAACTCTCCGAAAGACCTTATAAAGAAAAAGAAGGATTTTTACATGTAACCAAAACAAATTTGTAATTCCAGTCAACAAATATCATACTTTCAAAATTTAAACTCAATAATATCGAGACGTCTAGGAAAGTATTGATTGTCATACTCGTATACTGTGTTATGGTAGCCGCATGCAAGAATAAAAATTTGCGGCAAAATTCTTCTAAACACGTATCAGTAACTGGTTCGAGTCTAAAATTCGGCAAATATATGGTAAGGTCTGCGGCTACCGAGATACAGTGGGGAAAGCATTTATTTTACTTTTAATAAATGTATTACATTAGTCGCACTATAGCATAAGAATAGACAAATAATCGGTGAAAATATTATTCTCATGCAACTGAAAAATGCAAAATTAAATAGTGCAATTCGTTGGTAAATACACAGAATATGTATCAAGTAGAAAAAGTACATGTATATAATTTCGGTTTGTATATTGAATAGAATTGCGCTAACTCGAGAAGATGCTATTTCATTTTCACATTATTTTATTGTACGCCAATAAATCACCGTTAAAATTAAAGTAAAGTGATTGACAATTTTGTTAAAATAACAAAAAGCAAGTAAGAAAAGTATGTAAATACGGTGTTCGTTAATCAGTGACATCTTGATATGAGTTTAAAAAGTTACGAATCTGGCAACATTTTACTTATACGAGTAATACGAAAATGGATCCCACGATAATAATGTGTATATCCGAGAAATATTATTTATTTATATTTTCTCAAGAGTAATGTATTGTAGTAATGTATTTAATCAAGAGTAATGGTTTTCAATTATTGTATATATAAAAAAATTATTTAAAACAAAACCGTTTACTCAAATTAACTCAATTATAGACATTACAATGACTTATGAATAATAAGTACTCAGCGTTGCGTAACTCACGTAAGCACCAAGTTCCTTAAAAATTCAATACGTCAATTCGCACGCATTTTCGAAAAGGGTAAAATTACCAGAATAATGTGAATAGCGTTGGTATGCTTCTTGTTAATATAGTTTATTGCTACTGACGGCATATAATACTTTTTGAAATGGCAACACAACTACCTAACGTATTTAAATGAAGTAAAAAATGCAAACCCATTTCACATTATTAAGAGTTACCATTTTTGAAAACATTTTGAAAACACTCACTTGGCATTTGTTCTGTGGCGACATAATTACGAGTTAATATACAACTGTTATTTAATCATTATTTGCTGTAATAAATAATTGCTATTTATGATTAATTTTAATTGGAAGCTTCAACAAGATTGTTACAGCCGCCTGCAATGAGATTAACGTAACCAGGATCTCATTATTTATATTAAATATTTATTGTACAAGTGGAAATGTAAATATCTGTACCTACATACATAGTGGTTAAAGTTACATTAGAACTGTATTTAATTTACACGAATCTAGAAATATTTCCGTGTGCCTAACTATCAGTGAAGGATACAAAATTAAATATATATACTTTATATATATATATATATATATATATATCATGTAATTGTATATAGCGAATTCGAAATGTAATAAAGTGATGAAATAATTTCGAGGTTTTAATTTTATACATATCATACAAAATATCGGCGAACTAATTAGCACAGTTTCGGAATATTTTGTACATTTAGGTACTTAAGGGATACTGGTTGTTTTGTAACTTAAAAGAAACCTCTAGTCATAATAAAAAAACTATCACTGAGCAACAGATTTTATTTAATAACACCTCGAACACTAATAACTGCACAAATGTTGCTTATTACTTTCCTTCGACGCTTACAACATTGTATCAACACAATACAAGACTACTGAACACAATCGCAATATTTCGTATGAGGATTACTTGAACCCAAGAAAAAATGTATGCTTCAACCCACAAAAAAAAAGAAATAAGGGACTCACATCAGTAATTATAGTCACAAAGTCACCGGTAATAACTTGTTTGCGACAACCGCAAAAATACAAAAAAAATTGAAATAAATTAACTTAATTACGTTGGAATTTGTTCGTACATTATTTCATTAAAATCAGGGTTTCTTCACAATTGAGTACGAACGAAAGCGTTTTACGAGGTCGCTCTAACGACGAAAGCCTACCGGAAGTATTAAATGCTTTTAAAAGCGTCGAGATGTATCAAATGCATCATATTAACTGACATCAACATCAACACGACTTCAACATCAACACGCACCACAAGGAAAAGCTTGCAAAAATGTTTCTGTTACTGGTCAGCCACTTCGGAACTGACCAAACTCGACTTTACCTAGTTTATCAGAATTAGAATGAAATTAAAACGAATATACATTTACAAATTTACAAAACGTTACGTAATGCAAACATAAATGTTAATGAGAACGATTTATTACACGTATTAGCCAATGTAACGTTACACCAACATCGGGTTCCGGGTTCGATTCCTGACCGGGGAGATATCTTATATTTTATGAACAATCTACACATTTACTTCATCAGGACACCTGTATTCATACAGGTCACTAGCGGGATAGGCAGAACGGGCCGAGTGCCAAATAGCTCTGTCCTTGCAAACCTGACGCGCTTCGTCTACATTCATCACTCTCTTCATGCATACACGCCGGTTTCGGAGAATCTTGACTCCTCCGTCGACCAGTATCCGATCTATTTGGTCGAGATATGACAGTCTAGGTCTTCCTCCGCGCCCACGTCCATCAACACTCGCATTGTATATCATAATAGTATGTATGTTTATCTGTTGCTTGCTTTCTATAATAGTGGCATTTAGTGCCTAATTAGGAGTCTGATAGTCGTGTGTGAAATTACATACATACATAACATCACGCCACGTCCCTAACGGGGTAGGCAGAAAGAAAATTAAAATTGTGTATATTGTTATCATTAACATTGAATTATTCATAACAATGTTGGATGTTGCACAAAATCATATTACTTCAACCCGTGTATGCATTGCACATTTGAGCCAATGTCACATGGAATGAAGCTCTCTGTGTAGATTTGCACATGTCAAGAGTAAAGGTAGTTATCAGGCTTTGCACGATGTGTGCTCAAACAAAAAGATAAAATTATGATATCATTATTTACATTGCAATAAATATGAAATTTCATATCATTCTTTATATGTACAGATATTTAGTTTGAAAATTTTTGCATACTTCTATAGTATCATGATGATGATGATGATGATGATGAGGATTCTTTAATTCGTCATCAGGTACACGGGGCTCGCAGAGGCTTTATCAATTTTGACAGGGTCTTGTGCTGCATTCGCTTTAATTAATTAAATAATCTCACAGAGAAGCTGCCTCCACTAGACTAAATTAGGACTCTTATAGTTTATTGAAATTAAATGTTTGCAGGACAAGGGCTCGTTCTACCTGGTGTTCGAGTACATGGACCACGATCTGATGGGCCTGCTGGAATCCAAGATGGTGGACTTCACGGAGTCGCACAACGCGTCCATCATGCGGCAGCTGCTGGACGGGCTCGCCTACTGCCACCGGAAGAACTTCCTGCACAGGGATATCAAGTGTAGCAACATTCTTATGAATAACAAGTATGTTTTTTGTCTGTACACCTCCTGACACACTGAGATGCTGCTGCTCCACTGAATTAAATACTTAAATACAAAATTCGTTGGGTAATGAAGTGATAAATGATCTTACACAATGCTGTTTGACTTTAGTAAATAATATAAATCCGAGGTAAAAAAAATGTGGATCATTACAATTAGAAAATATCTTGTGTCTTTATAAAGTGCGTTGTAAATGTCAATATCGCGCTAGACTAGAGGATGTAGCGTTGTGTGCGATGTCAGGGGCGAGGTGAAGCTGGGCGACTTCGGGCTGGCGCGGCTGTGGTCGGCCGAGGACCGCGCGCGGCCCTACACCAACAAGGTGATCACGCTGTGGTACCGGCCGCCCGAGCTGCTGCTGGGCGAGGAGCGCTACGGGCCCGCCGTGGACGTGTGGTCCATGGGCTGCATTCTCGGCGAGCTGTTCCTCAAACACCCCATCTTCCAGGTATCATATTATTTACACATTCACACTCTTGATCACACTGACTTTATGAAAAGTATTTGGTAGAATTCGTTTGTATCAACTAATCTCTGTAATGACTGAACTGATTGTAAAAAGTCTTTTACTGATAAATATAATATATTCACTATATATATATAATATATTCACTGCAGACATATCAAATATATTATATTTGATTTGTCTGCAGTGTTACCCGCATGGATTTTTCCACATTTTTTAGACAGAGCTACGTTAAGTAAGTAAGTATCCTACCTCTTAAATCACTTTGTTTGTCGTTGAAAATTGCTTTAAAATCTGTCTTAATTTGAGAAAATCTAAATCTAAACATAACAGAATCACTTTAATACTATGTAGAGAATAACATAGGTTCTATTTTATTCTAATAAGAATCAAATAAATTTGCAAATATTGCCCAGCGGCGATCTCCACCGGTTAACGTTGAGAACGACAGTCGCTTAACGTAGTTGAACGTTGTCGGGCAGGCGAGCGTGGAGATGATGCAGCTGGAGATGATATCGCGCGTGTGCGGCACGCCGCTGCCGGGCGTGTGGCCCAACGTGGTCAACCTGCCGCTGTGGCACACGCTGCGGCCCAAGCGATACCACAAGCGCTGCGTGCGCGAGCAGTTCGCCTTCATGCCGGCGCCCGCGCTCAACCTGCTCGACCGCATGCTGGAGCTCGACCCCGACAAGCGCATCACCGCCGACGAGGCGCTCAAGAGCGTCTGGCTCAAGAACGTCGTGCCCGACCAGTCAGTAACCGCGGCCTCTGCCGCGTTATCTTCGTTACATTCACTGGACGACGTGGCCAATCAAAATAACATTTATATTCCTTATGAGTTTTTCTATATATGTCCTATTTATCTACGATTTCGGACTACTGTAAATAATAAACGCTTCCAATTTCGCAGGATGCAAGCGCTCGAATTGCCCACGTGGCAGGATTGCCACGAGCTGTGGTCGAAGCAGCGGCGGCGGCAGCAACGCGAACAGGAGCCGCCCAAAAACTCGAAATCATACGGGTTCCCCAACAATGAGAACTCGGACAGCAAGGACAGGGACTACAAGGTGAACGAGTCATCGAACCAATCCGACTCGAGCTTCAAGTGCGAACCGTACAAGTCCGAGAGCGGCTTCAAGGCCACCGAGCCGAGCCAAGAGACAGTGGGACAAGGTAAATAGTATTTGGAGTACTATTACTATGGTGATTATCATAGGTGACTGCCGTGCGCCCCGCGCCACTGACGGTGGCTCCGTGAACAGTGAACGTGCAGACAAGTGACATGCGGACAAGTGACAAGGGAAGATATTATGTGCTCGGTGACATTGTGTGTGCTGAGTGGCTTGGAGGGGGCGTGGGGTGCAGGAGGGGTGTTGTGATGATTGCCGACATGATAATAAGAAGTGAGTAAAGACAATGCTTTATTTAATGAAAGTTGTTATTTATTTCATCTGTATATGAGAGCCTATTGATTGGTTCGTTCGAGAACTTCACTCTAAGTACTAAGCATTTCATATAAACACAGTTATGGCTGTTCATGTGAAAAATAAAGATTACTAAATGCGATTAGATGCCTTTAATTTACAACTGTAACATAATTTATAATATTTAATTTATATGTATGTATATCCAGGATAAAAATGAATTGTTTTTTATTTAGAAACCATGTAACTTTGCACTGATATGCATTTTAACCGGACCAATTTATTAACGTGCATTGTAAATGCAAAAGACTTTCTTACTATACATAACTGCATTGTATGGAATCCTAGTGCTTTGAGGGACTCTTAAGACTGCGATGTTCAGGGCACCAGCAATTAGAATCCGGGCAAACCAATTCCACTCGGAC
>DWUN01002682.1:0-13354 GCA_018249975.1 Passova gellias
ATGTCCATGGGCGACAGTGGCCACCCGTGACCGCTGCCTGCTCGTTCACTACTCTCATAAGGTAAAAAAAAAAAAAAACAAATATTTTTGTTAGACTCGCTGTTTTAATGTGTTTACATTTTAAATGTATTACCATAGTACAATATATAAAAAAAAACAAAGATGTTTCTTGAACTCTTAACGCGGTGGCCGACAGTAAAAGTTTTGTCAAGTTAAGTAACACAAGTTTCGGTAAACCCTTCAATGGCTACAATTAGGACATCTGCATGAACGTTATCATACTTAGGATAATACGTTAAGCCGTTGCTACCGGTTGTCAGAGTTACGTAAGAGTCGTTAAATTTTGTCGGAAGCACTTTCAGTGCGGCTTGAAAACTTTTCGGAGACTGGGTCGCTTGTAATTCGCATTTAAATTAGTCTCCAAGAGCTCCAGCAAATAAATTGTGACCTTCATAGGTAATGCAGCTGAAACGAAAATTCCTTATCTTCAAAATTTTGATCACTTAAAAGTGTACTTAAGTTAATTATCAGATCTTTTGGCTTTATTTTCAGGTATTGACGATATTAAAAATTTCATTAAATGTTCACATTTTTAGAATCAAATACACGTGCAATCTTCAAATCAGGTCATTTCATATTTTTTTCAATTCCATTATTTACTGTTCCATTATAAAGAGATGCGACGAATCCGGTAATTTTAAAATTTAGGGCACAGTGACGAGTAAGTCGTACCTCTACAATTTAATACAAACTACAGAACTTATTGCGATATACTTAAGGTCTATTTTTAAAGTGAACGAATGAGGGAGTTTTACATAAGAGAATTACGCGGTGCCGGGTGCCTCGTTGAGACATTACAGAATTTGCAATGGGACGAACCTCATTCAAACAAGTACTGGGAAATGCATACCTAGCTTGTTCTGTGTTTAAAAATATAACTTTTAAAACATTTAATTTGGAATGATGACGACTGTCATACTTATATCCTTAGTTCATATTGTTCGGTGTTAAGGTTTAAGCTATTTTAGGATTTGGTTGTTTTCTATGATATTTTCGACTAAATGTATCCCATGGTCTTGCCCGCGTAGATTCCAATCCCGTGGCTGGATCAAGATTATACAATCTGTGTGCATTAATCCAAATAAAACTCATCGACAATCAGCTGATAGAAATTGTATGCTTGTCAACAGAATTATGTCGTTGCCTGATAAGCGATGCCACTAATATCTTGACGACCAATCATTTATTTTACTGTGTATTATCATGTCGTGAATGCACAACGTTTGTGTGACTGACATTTGAAATTTTGTATTACGCTCTTCATACCCGAATTTCGAAACCATCGTTGCCCTGAATAGATTTTAGATCTTTTCTAAAAATAATTTTAGAAAACTGCCATTTTGTTAGTAGTGAACTATGGCGTCGGAGGCGAACAACTGTAAGGTGTGGATAAGATTTGAAGTGAAAAAAAAAGATGGAAGTTTCGTCAAGTTACGGATTCAGGATTTACCCAAAAATCGTATGGACGAATACATTAAGTTTATCATAACCTATTTCATTAAGGATGAATCGATGCACAAAGCTGCAGGTAAGTTTATAATTTTTGTGACACAATATTGGTATGATTCTGTGGAATTTTTTGAAAACTGTAAAGATTAATCTAGTTTAATCTAATAAAGATTAATCTATCTAATATGTACAAATAATGTTTCGTGTTGTACAAAACGTTGCATTTTAATAATATCACCTGGAGTTCAACATATCGATGAGATTACAATTTTAATCATGAATCATTAATATATTTAAATTTTATTTCTTACTGGATCTGTTTTTATAACAAAAATTAGATTGAGACTCAAAATGTTCAATGAAACATAAATTTTATGCTCAAAACATTATGTAACCAGGAATCTACAAAAGCGAAGAAGCCGTACAAGAATATCTAAGAGTTCTAAGCGTGTTGTACGAGATGAACCCACCCCTAATAGTTATCTGTTGTCTTGATAACGATGCAGAAGACTTTGAAGAAATTCTTGCGGCATCCACTGTAGTACAGAGCGTGGCCAGAGAAATGGAATTGGAGAAATTAGTTAAAGAGGTAAATTGTCGTTCATCCGCTATACCTTATTTATACTTGCTTATGCTAAAAAAGATTTTGACAAATCAAGTGTCGATTCAATTAGATTAACAATTAAGAATACTTAAGATTATGAAATAACACTTGAAAAATTACTATTTGTTTTCAATACGAATTGTGATTCAAATAATCCATACCTATTAAATTAAACTAAGTGAATTTCATAGTTACTATTACAGAATACTATCAAATATTAAATCCGCTTTGTCAATTTATTTAATAAAAGGAAATAAATAATTAAAAATTCAAATACACGATGAAAAACTTTGTTTGTTCTTGATATCGTTAATAACAGAAAAAAATTGAAACAGTAAAAACAAGTTAGACATTTAAAAAATGTCTGACGAATATTGGACTTAGGATAATCAATGTTGGACTTTACTCACAGTTCAGTTCATGATAGTGTTTTTCTTAACCAGTACAAAGTAAGAAAATTCAAATCTGTATTTTAAAATAAACAACTAAGAAAAATACGTATTGACAACATTATGAGGTCTAGTTTTTCTGACAAATTTTTGCCGTATATAAACGCTATAAATAACATAATTAATTCAGTTACCACACAAAAAAGTACATCACTTTCAATTCGGTTCGCATTTTTCAAATAAATTAATTGTATAACATTTTACAGCTACAAATACAAACCAAAGAAGTACTCGCGATGCTGAAAATTATAGAGGTGGTAATGCCGATGTTTCCACAGTCCGTGAAGGATAAATATGAGACCTACTACGAAGGACGAGGCATTATCGTGCGTCCCGACTACAGGGGATTCGGGATCGCTAGTCATATTGTAAAAAATAGGTAAGTGACTTCTGTCAACATATAAACTAAGGCATGCGCGTATATAATCACTGATTTATTGGAGATACAATTGATAACACAGTGCTTAGTATAGTACCCGTTAGGCAGTATCTAAGTGAGTGGCAGATGATCATCGATTTGAACACAGAACAAGTAAGAATTCCAAAGCAGCCATTGACCAGAGTGTCCATTAGCGTTTCCATATTTCATAAGACAACGGAAGGGTATACAATTCATAAGGTTCCAACACTCCTCAAGTCGCGCTGGATGATTTGTGACCAAAATAATTAATTTACGAAGTAGCATTCGAAGCACATTTTAAAATCGACGTTGCCTTTTTGAAGAACATGACTTTTCGTTACAGGCGTGTGTTATGCGACGAATACGAGATTCCAATGACCAGTGCTTGGATGACGTCAGTTGGATCACAGAAGGCATCCGAACGGAATGGTTGGGAGACGATCGCTGAAATATCAATTGAAGAGTTATGTAGTCTCACTGGCATGGACTATGGAAATGACGTACCGAGTTATAAGCTGATGATGGCTACGGGGTACCAATCGTAAAGATGTTTGAGAATCGTAACAAACGGACGGACAAACAGAGTTGCTTTCGCATTTATAGTAACTATGAATTACCAGGACCAAATATTTTCATGCATACTACTCTTAATTACGGTGGTATAGTAGTTTCATTTAATCCTATTTTTAACACAAATACAACATAACAGTTAATCCATATAATTTCTCAAAATTGATCTAAATCATTCCTGTGAGCACTACAACCGTTCATTAATCACTTCCATCGACCGCGACGCTTCAATGGTTCGTACAGAATCAGTTGTTCTATTGTTTTAAAATCGCTGTTTATTTTTATGATCTGTTCTAAGCTTACATTCGTAATTGTTAATAGATAGATAACTTCTACACTATGAGAAATCGTAACAATGGTAACCTCATTTATGTTACGATAAATAACATTAAATAAACGATTATCGTCTTTGACATGCTGACGTAAAATTCTTTTTCAAAGTTTCCTATTGCTCACGGTTCAAAACTGAGTTTCTTGAGTTAAAATTACGTCTATTTGTAACATGTGACATGTGACGATACTTACACAATAAAATCTTAGTTGAAGTCGTTCTATCAATACAGTTTTAATTCCAACACAATTATATTGAAAGCGGAAAAAGTGACAATTCATTCGTAAACTTATACTTAGTTATGCCCTGACATACATAGATAAGCGAGTATTAACAAATATAAAGCATAAATAGCCGAATGTAGTATTCTGAAGACTTCGATGTTTGCTTAAGAGATAATATTGTGGAGTTTCACCGAATTGTTTGTTGTCGTGACTACTTCTATCTATACAGATAAGAAATGTTAAGTGACACATACATAGCACAACATCACGCCAGGTCCCCAACGAGGTAGGCGAAAAGCACCGAGTGCCAAATATCTCTGTCCTTGCAAACCTGATGCGCTTCGTCTACATTCATCACACTCTTCATGTATACACGCCGGTTTCGGTTTCATATTAAATGACGTTACAAGTTAAGCATTTTCGAAACTTCTCAATATTTATTCTAAATCGTTTCCAAACGATGAAGCATCAAGCTACCTACCACTGAACTCGCAATTCATTAATCACCCGCTTCGACCATTACCGTCTCGCTTTAATTCGTTCAGAAAGCTGGGTTATGTCTCTATTGTGTATAGACGCTATTTGTCTTTATGACTTGTGTCAAGCTTACAGTATTGATAAATTGATGATGGATACGCATACATTATTCATAGAGTATACACACGGATGACACCAAACCTTCAAGGCAAGGCATATAACCTATGATAAACTCTAATTACCAAGGTTTGACGGCTCAAACAACTTGCGTAGGCATGTGATCTGACCGCAAAGACAAGCTCATCCAAACAAATAAAACAATCACAAACTATTAATTCAGAGCCATCTGCAAACGGTCACAAATCCTTTTGGGTGGCAGTAATCACTTGACAACAGGTAGGTGAGTACATAACCGTTGCCTACGTCAATCCCAAGATAAAAATATATTATCTCTTTTTAGTAAATGCAATAAATAATGAAAAGAAAATGAATGTTTTTTTTATAAAATAAAGGTAGACAGATAAAAAAGTAATCCATTCTTGATACTGATTAATCTTCGACAAATTGTAGACAGAAGATTGCAATCGATGTTTTATGAAAGCGTATATATATACGTATGAATAATACGTTCTATGTACATACATATTAAGTACAAAGTACATAAAGATAACAATGAAAATTAGGATGGCAACAGATAGTTCGCTGTCGTTAATCGAAACCGATATGGAGTAATGCATTTTCAGACGATAGGTACATACGCACGCATTTATACACGACGCTTTTGGTGAAAATATTAATCGTATGTCGTCTTCAAGTCATCGACGGATATATTTTATAAATGAAAACTGCTGGTACATGGGATCCAAACTACTGTAAAATCTTAAAGAACAATTTTCTACAACATTAACCGAGACAGTTCCTAAAGCGCTTCCTGCGATTCGCGTAAATGATTCAAAAAATTTGCCACCGTAAACAAATTGTTGTAATAACTGATTTACGGTAGAAATAGGTGTAGCGGAGGTAGTTCCCCGGACGATCCCTATTACATCATGTTCTACCAACAACCATATATGGGACTTAGTGACACATAATAAATGGTAGGCTATATTGGTACCTTTATTACCAATAATAAAATAAAAATATTTGTTTAATATCTCACAACTACGAAGCAAACAAATTTACATAACTTTTTAAACTTTTTGCATTCGCAACCCTAGAATCTAAGCACCTAATTTAAAACAATGTTGTACCACAAAAGAAAATCCAGCCAAGTTTTAATGGTTGTCTAATGCGGTTCTTATTTTGAAACAACTTTGATCGAGTCCCAAATGACATGGAAATTTTCGTGAATTCCAAAACATTGTTGATATTACAGTTTAAATTGTTAATGACTGTAGAAATTGAGGCGATGTAAGTGTATATTTTGTATCTACTTGCATATTTGTAGTTACTGGATATGGTACGATATTTATTTCTAATCGCGTATAATTACATTGAGAAAACCCTACATCTTAACCTCCTTTTATTCAGAGATTCACAGAATTATATTATTTTATTCGTCTATGCCTTATAACCTTAATATTTCCCTACTAACTAAAGTAAGTTATGAGCACGAAAATCACCCAAAGTTATCAGACAAAGCGAAGGGATAAGATCAATGATCGTAACTAATGCTGTTTTTCTCGATGGAATTAATTCTTTGAGACATTTCCGGGGCAGTGATTAAATTACATTGATTTTAATTAATGAAAGTTTAATTACTTTCTGTTAATATCGGAATTTATTCTGAAAATACTTTAGTAACTAACATTTTTGTTATGTATTATCACAGTACTACATAATATAATAATATTTAGATAACTGAACTTCTAGAACATAGCAAATGACTAAGCAGCAGCAATCGTTAATTTAGATTGTTAAATACTCAGTAATTTGTTTAGCTTTAAAAAGCGTAATAGTTAGAAGCGGAGCACAGATTTTTGACCTCGAAATCAAATCTAATTATTCCAACATGATGCCAGCAGTACTATCCTGAATAGCAAAGATAATTTAATTAGCTAGTGTTCGCAATTACTCTTTGCTTTTCAACAAAGGAAAACAAATAAAATTACGTTAATTTAAATACATTCCAGTTTCTTTCCTAAAAGACCAAGTATATCAACTTTCTCATTGTCGTTTACCGATATTTAAACGTTCATAATAATTAAACTTCAAATTTAATTACCTGGTATCTTTAGAACTCCACAAGCGATCTTCATAAATATAAAATTATATCTCATCCCTTACGTTTGAAACAATTTAAACTTTCAACTTTCAATTCATCCCGTGCTGCAAGTTTACACAGAGCTTACATTGAAAGTAAAAAATAACTCAACAAGATACTTCCTACCAACTTTTAAGTACAGTTCTAATTAATGAGCTGATGAACTTGTCCTATTACTATTATACAAGCGAAATTAAGGCTTTCATAAATCTAACGACAGGAAGACGAACACGAACAAATTAGTAAATATGACAGGGCACCCTGTTTTTCAGAACTGTATATCCAAATCTGCTTTGGAGTTTGACGGCTTGATTATTAAATCTATGAATTTAATAGCACAAAGACACTACCGCTTTTTCAAATAAGTTAAATATATTCATGTTATTTATTGTCTAGTGCTAAATGTCAGTTCTTGAACTATACAACCGTTAAAAATTGACCTTTATGGACCGAAAGTCTTTGGAATTTGCGGATCCTTTTGTCTAACCATCTGAAGGCACCAACCTCATAATTCCTAACGCAGCTAGCTTTATATATGGTGCTGATGTGCCCCTCCTGAACCTCATGAGGTCGCAAGGTCTGCAGAACCCTGATCACGCGCCGCTCTAAGGAACTAGACCTAACTGCGTATCACTTATATGCTGATCTATCCTTAAATGCTTATTACGTAGTACAGTGCTCTATTCCCGGGTAGCTCCCCTTAAATGAAACCCGCTAAGGATTCTGCCGCTCGACCTTCAGAAGAGAATAAAGAAGAACTAAACTTATGTTTACGTAAATATCAGTAAGCATTTTGAGATTACACTCTCGAGTGTAACGAGTTACAATTGCCATACGGTGAACATGTAACCCACCTTGTCGCAAGCTCTTTCAGTGTAAACATTAAAAATACGACTCACTAACATTCTTTAGGAGGAAATCACCGTTTATCGCTTCTCGTGTACCCGTTGAAAATGTGTCAAGTCGTTTAAAACTTAAAAATAGCGCAACGAGGTTTTGCCGCCCAACTTTTAAGTACTGTTTTAATTAATGTACTAACCCAGATAACATTTTGGCGCTTTTCAAAATTACAAATTTATTTCTTGTTGGAAACAAAGTTGGAGAAAGTTTCATTAATTTAATTAGCTGTTTTAAACGTAACGTCGTTGACAAATGAGTTCAAATGTCAAAGTTGTGTTGTCTCGCTTTATCTTTTTTGTCGCTTAATATTCGTTTATTGTTAAGGGCCTTATTCATGCCACGCGGGCTTGCGCCCGCGCTGCGCTCCCTCCGAACATACTGGTATTTACATGTACCCACTTCTGTCGCTAAGAAGTAATTCATTCTTCTAGTTTGAAGGCTCTAGTTTCAGACATATGCTGTTATTCAAGGAATTCTAAATAAGTCCTCATGGGAAAAACTTGTAACTAACAGGCGAAATTTCACAATTAGTACATAATATTTATGGGCTCAAGTGACTACTCGATATCAAGGATTATTCATTTCTTACTATTAAATCTTGTATTAAAAGAAAAAATAGAAATAATTTGTAAATCAAATTCCACTGTAAACAACAACGTACATTTGTTTACCGTTCATAAAGCTTAGAAACATCACATTATGCTGAAAAGAATATCACGAAGCAGTATTTTTCCAGTTGCATAATCATTAATAGACAATTCACGCCTGTCTGCATCAGAGGAGACGTTACAACACGAGTGCGTCAGACTTAATGGAGGACGTAATATAAATTGGACTTGATCACTTTGTCTGCCCAGAAACAAACAACTATTCTATTTCATAATATTGCCAGTATCTTTCAGTTTATATAATAATATTGTTTCGTTCTTTGGGGTGTAGTATAAGGAAAAGACAAATATTGGTCGATTCTACATTATTCCAGGTATGTATGTTTGAGTGAAATCGTCATTTCGAGGGCTTAAACCTCTTGAAGGGTTCTGACAAGAATTGATGACTGTTACCGAACGGTAACAATCCCGACAGACTATTTGTCTTATACCTTAAAGCAAGGGAACACGATGACATCAAGGAAATTTGTCACCTGTGGCTATTTACACGAGAACTAGTTCTATGTTGTGTGATATATTCGATACTTGGTGTCCAATAGGAATCCAGCATTGACTATAGCGGAATCTAATCAGTATCTCTAACAGTAACAGAACACTGAATGAGTTTACGGAGGTCGCCAATACCAGGATTTGTTCATATAATAATGTATGTGTTTTAATAATGTATTGCGTAATTTGTGTATTGTTATTGTATTAACCTGCTTAGCGAATTAGGACACCCTATACGCTTAGGTTAACTTCTCATAAATAAGTAAATATTTAAATATTTTTATCCTGTATGTTTATATGAAAACATTTCTTTGTATGCGTATATTTCCGATGGGAACTCCGAATGATTTCACAGACGACTCCAAGACAATGGGTTCATACACTTAACCTTTTGAATTTGCCGGTAATTTCTGTTGAACGAGATTATTTTCGGCCGTAACAAAGCAAACGAAACGATTCCATTGGCGGCTAATTGTTTTGTTGATAATAAATTATAACGTCAAATTGGTAGATGCTAAATTAATCGTTCGCGTAAATCTGTGGCAGAGCGCTGTCGATATTTCTTACTTTGTATGAATAATTATGGTCTGTTTATTCGCGCCAATGTTTATTGTCGGATGTGGAGTCGTTAAAATACGTCGGAACTGTCCGCTCTTAAATTTGATATCTATATTAATTGAAATTGGTTAACAATTCAATTGCATCACTAATAAATAAAATATCATAATAACTGCCATATATAAGAAAGCAGTATTATTGGAAAATGGCAAAAAAGGTGTAAATATGCAAATGTGTAATTTAAATTGGTTTGGTATAATATGTCAATAAACCGGAATTTTAAAGTGTTGCATTGTTTTACTGCTGAATAGTTATATTTTTATTATTGAAAATTTTCTAGGCAGTAGTATAACCACGCTTATCAAATGCGGATTAGCAGACTTCACACACCTTTGAAAATATTACGTACTTTATAACACACGCTAATATGTAGGCATTGTATAAAAATCAATACTCCAAGCACTTATTTACTGAGTGCTTTTAATACTTTTGTTTGCTTTACATCGCCAGTACTATCTATTAATCAATACTTGTTACAAATGTTGACACTGATATTAAGCACTCCATTTAAAAGAACAAATTGATACGCTCTGAAGTATTCTAACAAGCTATTCTGAACATAGGATTTGTGCTACAAAATACATTCAGTACAGTGAAATATTTACGAGCTTTTCTAGTATTCAACTAAATAAACATTGATTAATTATATGGATCGAAAACCACTAGCCGAATACACTCATTATGTTCCTTAATTAGCACTAATCACAATACCTGGTATACAAATACGTTTTCGAAATATAATTAATTATATAATAATCTATCACTTTATATTACTTTAGATATAACTATCTAACAGTGGTCTCATAACTTCAAACGTGTTCCAGAAATAAAGCCTCACATTGTTGTAATGGAATACAGTTAATTTGCGACTTGCACATTTAGGCTTCTGTCCTTCGATTATTTGAATTTTGCAAGTAGATTGTAATAAACATCGGGAGTTAATTTTTGGCTGAATGAAAGAGGTTCCAAATACAGATCGACAATTCGGGGGATTTACAAAGTGTAAATCCACCAAATTAGTAATCGAGCTCTTGTCCTGATATGTATATCAGCTTACGGCATACGTACTCATATACTCAGCTCTAAGTTCAAAGAATGGCCGATAGAGATCGCTATCTTGGCGATAACCGCCTTTTTTTGTACGTTGTTGTTGCTTTGTTACATGTATCTTATCATGTGCCCAATAAAACATATTACATTGAATATATTGGGCGGTTTTTGCTGGTTTATAACTCTTAAAAATTTTTTTTTACAAACAAATGTCTAACAAATTTTTCATCACCGGTGTTAGGCGGTTCAAATAACAGTCGCTTCGAAATATGTAACTCAAATATTCAGTCATCTTATTTGGTGAATTACGTTTCATTAGTGCGACATCTAAATATCAATCTTTTTCACCAGTCCCTGCACATATTACCACGTACGTATAGCTAGCATAGCATAGCATTATTTATTTATGTAAATTCAAATTAACGTTTCCGACACAGAAACAGTGCATATAATACAGTTAAATGCCATTTATATTTAACATCGCAAAAGTGGAATGGCCGTTTCTGGACCAAGTATCTCGACCTTATACGACTTAAGTAAAATCGTCCTTTCTGTCACAGTAGACCTCTCTATTATTCAAACTGTGATTACCGTATTGTGTCGACCCGGACGCCCTCCATTAATATATTATTTAGGAGTTGCCAATTGATAATGAGTACTATGGCGTTCGAGACGTAAAGTTAGAAACGAAACAACTGTGAGTAGAGAAAAATAAAAATATAAGTTATAATAACGAGAACATCCCATAATATGGTACCTATTCCTTTAACTTTTCTATAACCTTATACAAAGGCGTGCTTAGTACGCTGACAAGAGGAAATTCCAACTAAACCTCAAAAGCATGCTCTAAAAATGAACGTTGTGGAATTTGTATCTAGATTTATCTGCGTTAAGCAATAATATATATGAAATGGATTGAGTTAATATATAGTCTAGTCAGAGTTAATATATAACATAAGGTCTTAGTGTGACAAATAGTATCATAAATGCATCCAAACAAAACAACAAGTGGTATAAAGCAAAGAAATTCATACGCTTATTTATTCAGAAAAATATTCATTTATTCAAGTGTACACAACTTTCTTTTGAATATACATGAATCGCTATAGCGTTTATAAAATGTTTTGTATTTAATTAGAATCGAAAATTTGCATTGAATATAAAAGGGGAAAAATGAAATTCGTAGATTTTTTTAGACACACCAGTGGATATGAAATTCATAAACAGGGAAGGTAAACTGCTATGTATTCATAGGGAATTGATTTCGTTTTGAGGCGCGCCAACGAGGTGAAGTCGAGCTTTGTTCAACTTTATAAGCTTTTTAACCATTTTTAGTCAGTGCACTGATTATATGCATGCATTATTTTTGTACTGCGACAGATATAGATAACTGAATCTAATACGCTTTTCATCATTATTAACAACTCGATTAACTATATCAAATAAATTGTATATTTCTTAATACTTCGAGTATCAACAATTATAACAGTACTAGTTGCAATTATCGTACTACTGACTTACGCCAATGACCCAAAATTTCTTTATAATTTCAGTACTTAACCAGCAATTATTGGTAATATTAATCAGAATTAAAAGTAACGATTACATCTACGGTGAAGTAGTGTACAGTTTAATTCATTAATACAGTTTAAGAAAACAAATCGCTTTGTAATAATTTACGGCCCTATGTAGTATAAGTATTATTTAACTTAACCATATTAAAAAAAATATATATGGATAGGGATCAGTAAAAACTACATAATTTTGCTACGTTTCATTATAAGACTGAATCGCATATTCAGAATTTATATACAGGGCGATGTTAAAACGGCTGCATTGTTTGTTCCAGCACGAGAATGTAATAAGGTAGGAATTTTCTTTCTGTGATTCAATTTTAACGAGAAACCTCTTGCATTAGACTAGCAACCGAATACAGTGCAGTGTTTTTGTTTGTGAAACGCTTGTAATTAATTAACCTATTTTCGTATAACCGTAGCAGTCTGATTTAAATAATTTCATAGCGCTTGTTCTAAGCTTGATTTAAGCTAATACATTTTATATCTTGAATTGGGTCGTTTTCGCAATTGAGGCCTGGAGCCTACTCTACCACGCTCCTATGAAGCGAATTGACTAATAAATAGCGGATTAAACCTCTTAAACATGTTGTAGCTAGTCTTAGTGTTCTTTTTCATTACGGATGCAGCAGACGAGCACACTTACAATGTCAAATAATACGAAAACTCTACTTAAGTATTCTTTGGCGATTTATAAAGCAATAAACACATTTCTATTCAGAACAATTTCCGGTGAGAAAACATTATCCAATATTTTTCAAGATATTCCACGAAGCTGTTTATGTTTGTCATAGCGGTATTTTGAATATGTCAACAGATGGGGAATCGTCTTTTGTGTGGCGCGAGAATTAAGGGAAAACGGGATTGTTCACTGCTCGTAGAACATCACGGCATCGGGTCGTCAGGATTACATAACGCAATGTAATAAACAGGCAAACGATAAGCAGTGCCAAAATACTTATACAAACCAAACATAAAATTTACATTTTACGTATATAAAAATTCCATGTCACGATGTTTGTACCCGATGGACACCAAAACTACTCGATTGATCCTAATGTGATTCAACGTGAGAGATTTCATTTGTATCTCCATTCGTGATTTCAATAATATTCTATTGCAATATAATGTTACGTACTGGTTGACGCAGAAGTCAAGAATCTCCGAAACCGGCGTGTATGCATGAAGAGAGTGATGAATGTAGACGAAGCGCGTCAGGTTTGCAAGG
>DWUN01002683.1:0-13354 GCA_018249975.1 Passova gellias
TAAGTAACACAGTAGTGTACCTAATATACCGTCTATTCCATAAAGTTAGTCACTTTCCTTACCAAACTAATAATACTCGTACTTTTTGAGCACACGTCGACTACATATAATTTGCACATCTTACAACATCCTAAATAAAATCACTGATTTCTTATTACCTCCCACTATTCCTCTTCTACCGTATCACTCCAGGAGCCGGAGTCAAACGCTCTAATCTAATCTGGTAACTATCAGGTAATCTATAGTCTTTGGTTCGCTTAAAACTAAGATCACATCTCTGGCATCTACCGCTCTACCACAGCACACACTTATGTTTGGGGTTCATGGGGCTGCCGACCGGACATTGCCAGGCATCGGAGAACTCCTTAGAGTTGCTGAGAGTGCCGATAACTCTTATCTTGTTGGGGCTGTGCACGCCCTCCACTAGCTTCGACTTCAGAGCGCCCACGGTCGAGTTCCCGCACCAGATCTAAAACGATAATAAAAAAATACACTATTATCTTATAAATCCCCGTCCAAGTTTAATGTACGTCTAATCAAACATTTAAAATTCAAAAGCTAAAAATAATAAGCTCATAAAAATCATACAGTCAGTCATTCGGTCCGTAAATATGACCTATACTGACATACAAGTTTGTTTTGATTGGTTGATTATTTTGGAATAAAAAATAAATAAGTGTATCGTCTTAGTGAAGCCACTTAGCCGCCTATATATGAATACCGGAAGATAAGCAGTACGTGCGATACAAGGTCACGTCCGGCACGGCACCTGTGCGAACCCCAAGAAGAACAGCTGCTCGGGCTTGTAGTGCGGCAGGCCCGGCAGCGTGGTGCGGCGCGCGAGCGGCGCGCGCTGCTCGTACAGCGAGTAGGCGTTGAGCGCGGCGCGCAGGCCGCCGTTGTCCGCGATGTTCTCGCCCTGCGTGTTGAAGCCGTGCACCTGCGGACCGGCCCGGCGGTGGTGTCGAGTTAAAATGTTTCGCGTTTGTAGGTATAGCAAACGTTAATATAAAATATCGGGCCGAGCGTCGCACCTCGAGGTGTGCCTCGCCGCAAACACGCATCGTTCCAATTTATTAGAGCTTTCGAGCTTCTCGAACATTAATAGAACAGAAAATACTCAAGTTCCAAAAAATACTACGATCTAAATACGACACGAATGTACAGAACAATATAAATGAGATATGTAATCGTAGTCGAGAGCCTCGCACGGCGGCGGACACCCACCGTGTAGTTGGGCAGCTGCGGCATGTGGTAGTAGTTGTACTGCTCGATGATGCACTGCACCTTCTCGTGGTAGTGCTCCAAGGTGGCGGCCGACCACCACTGCCTCAGGTTCCCCTCCTCGTCGTAGCGGCGCCCTGACGTGTGAAGCGGATCGTGCTATTTTTATTTTATCACATTTCATTTCGCTTATATCGTCGGTGTCGTCCTTGAGATGGGTACAGTGGACGACGGCGACTCGTAATTAAGTAACATTAGTGCATTTTTCATCGTGTTTTCCGAAACCACACTGAAATAAGATTATGTCCATATCGGTCGTTCGGGTAGAAAAAGGATTTAAATATGTAACCGGTGACCAAAACTACAACATCCCCCAAATGTCAGCGCCTACGTTCATCCAGCTGTGTGGTATGACAGAGGTATTAAAATCGACATATTTCCACTTTAGAACGCTCGGCTCAAAAGGGCGCTTCTAGTGAACGTTAAAAAACAATCGTCGAATATTAGGCGGATCCCCCGCCGGGTTACCGACCTTGATGTGACATACCTTGATCGTCGAATCCGTGGGTCACCTCGTGGCCCATTATGGCTCCGATGGACCCGTAGTTAATGGCTCTGGACGTAATAAAAGAATCGGTGAGAAAACGATGAGGAGATTTTCATAAAAGAACATTGAATGATAGGCGAAGAACTTACTCGATTCCGTTGCCGTAAAACGGCGGTTGCAATATGCCGGCGGGGAACGCTGAGGGGGAAGGAGACGGGACATTATAGGTACACGTTAGTGAAATTTTCATTGAAATAATTAGCTAAAGAAATCGACTCACTGACTGAATTCAACGTGGCGGAATAAAATGCGTTCACTGTGGTCGCTGTCGCCACCCACCTGGAGAGGAAGCATCGTTACGGATATTTTAAGGTATCACCGAAGAAAGTAAATCGTTCGTGACAATGACCCACACTTACCTGTTCCGGTCCGGCTTCTCCCGGAGCGTTTCGAAGGACTTCTTGACGGCCGCCCACGTCAAGTTCAGGTACGTGTCGAACAGGTTGCCCTCGACCACCACCGCCTGCACACGGTCGCGTCTGTTAGCGTTCGACGTGAAGTCGACAGGTTCACTTGTTTCAAGGGCAACTCGCTTGGCTCAGTTCGAGTCTGTCGACTCCAAACAAACTTTTAAACAAAATATTGGCGCAGTGAGCCAGAAGTATGAGCTGCGGTATGGCGAGATCGTTGATAGTTTTAGTAAGTCCGCCGGGACATGAAGAAATGGCAGCTTATTTTAAATGACATACATACTGTATTGCATTAGAGTGAAATGCGCCGGCCGAAGATATCGGGCGGGCGTTTGAGCATTTTAATGTGTAACCGTTATTGATTTGGGTCCTTTATGAGAGCGCACTGACATAAGCTAAATCGTAATCGTTGGGGAAATGTAGCCTGCGATATGTTCAGCGAGCGGGTGGCGGTGTGTGGGGTGCGGTGTGCGGGGTGCGGTGGGGAGGGGTTGCACGCACGTGTCGGTAGTGGGCGTCGAGGCGCGCGCGCGCCAGCAGCCAGGCGGGGAAGCCCACGAAGTCGCGGATGGCGCGCAGCTTGCGCAGCGTGCGCTGGCGCGTGCCGCCGTCCATCCAGGGCAGGCGCGCCACGGCCGCCGCGAAGGCGTCGCGCACGTCGCCGATCATCTCGATCGCCTGCCGAACTCGCTCGTTATACACCCGGTCGTTCGCCCTTCGTTCCGAAACTCTCTTTTTGGAAATATTTCATCGAGAGCCGCTTAACGCAGTAGCTCGCTCGTTTGAATAGAATCATTTAAATATACGGACGGATTCCGTCGGGAAGGTGGGGTTTAAGGAAGCCGCCGACCTGTCGCCTGGAGGTTTGGTCGAAGTGGCGCCTCACGTAGAGGTAGCTAAGCGCGACCCCGAAGTTGGCGTTGACGGTGGCGGTGCAGCTCTTCCAGCGCGGCGTGCGCTGCTGCAGCCCGAACACGGCGCGGGAGAACTCGAAGCCGAGCTCGCGGAACTTGCCCAGCGTCATGGGCGCCACCGTCGAGAACACGCTCCACCACAGGAACCGTTCTGGGCGGGGAAGGTGACATCGTTTAATAATAACGATAACAATGATAACAAAAATATTTTCCAATATTTCCTTACCGACTATGACGGGCCTGGTGTCCGCCAGCAGGACGGCCAGTTTCTGCAGGTACGGCAGGTCCATGACGATGAAGCGGTCCGCGTGCGGGTGCAGCGTCACGTTGGTTTCGGCGAATGTCAGTTTTATGTACTTGTCCCAGTCATGCTGTTGGACATGCAGAAAAAAGATAAGGAACGATAAAAAAACAGAAATTCCGTGGAATTACCCACAACATAACACTGAAATCCATCGAGATATCCTAAGCATTTCTGGTCACGTGTAGTGTGGTGACCGTACCTCTTTCCATTGCGCGGGTCCTCCGGCGGAACCCTGAACGAATTGCGTGACGCTGACTTCGTGAAACAAATGGGTTCCGCTTCGTCGCACTTCCACCGGGGTCATGATCTGGAAATTATATTGCACATTAAATGACTTTAGAAATAATAATTAAAGTAATGCTACCGAAGACTCCTAGTTGAATAAGAAATAGGACTTTTTTGGAATCTTTCCCTCTTATTCCTATATTGATTTCACGGCATACCTTAGCGAGGCTCTTGCTGAAACCGATGATGTCCTGCGCGAACTGGGCGGCGTCGGTCTGGTCGTCGGCGATGCTGATCACCGCCTCGATGTACTTCTCGTACTGCTCCAGCTCGTGAGCGAACTGCTCCGGCTGCAGCAGGTAGCGCTCGCTGAACCCCGGGGTCACTTGTTCGATCTGACGATGTGTAACGTCACACGTTAGGCTCGTTTCCGTAGTTGACCAGCTTTATTCTGCTTTCTCCAAATATGTTATTAAAAATTCAGTTTTGTGTGAGGCTTCTGTTGTTATGAAATTTCTAATATGAGTAAGTTAATAAAGAATGAAAGTCTCAGAATGAAAGTCTCAGAATAATAAGCGCAACTGATAGAAATATAATAATGAAAGAGTTATAGGTGTCTTACGGTTAGTTAGTTACCTAGTGTATTCCAAGAACGATTTCTTTTACAACTAACCCAGAATATCTGAAATTTATAGACAGGCTACTGATTGCTACTGTAATACTGTCAAAAGGTCAAAAACCCCATTGCTTTATGTATGGAGCGAGCATCGACATACCACTACACGATTTCTGCTGGTGTTCCTGACGTCCTCGGCGACCTGCACGCTGATTAATACGTTGAGACCGACCAGCCTGCGCCCGCGCCCCGCCACTTCTACCCAGGTGAAGTTGGCGCTGGCTTCTGCGGGCGGAACCGGCGGAAGACCTAGCTTCTTTAAGAGTCTCTGAATCGGCTTGATCCCATTTTCTTCCAGTTTATCTATAATGCAGAAATTTAAACGTAGTAATTTTCGGCGTTCTCAAAACTGTGGTGTTCTAATCGGGCGGAGGTAATCGTAGCGAGTACACCCATGAGGAAATTTGCCAACAAGACAAACGAAGACACAAACCAGTATCAATACAGGTCCGATAAAGCGCTTTAGCCTTCAGCACACTTTCAGGTAGATCCGCCTCATTCTCCGCCTCCAGCAGCTCGCGAAGGTCCACCACGAGATTCTCTCGGAGCTGAGCGAGCTGGTCCCAGGACGTCGCCCAGTCCGGTACCGGATTCTTCTTGATCCAGCCTCCGCAAGCGAACTCGTAGAAGTCCTCACAAGGTTCCACATCCTTGTTTAAAGCTGACAGAATTCTTGACGCTGTTGGTAAAATAAAAATGTAACTGTTTGATGTGTAAACGCGTGCCGACTCGGTCTCGAAATGATGTTCAATCTGTTCAATGCTTAAAAAATACTGTTCTAAAAGTACAACAGGAATATTTAACAACAAACTATCTTTACAGAAAGATAAAGTTAATAATTTTTTTAAAAGATAGTAATCTTCTATTTAGATACTTTTAATCTACTTCGAAAGATCAAAAGTGTTTATTCCGTTCGCGGCACAAGGCATACAGCACATCGAAACGTCATCGACGACCAGACGTACGAGTATGCAATCCACGTGTTGAAAAGTTCAACAAATTGCGTTACACTTTTTATAAATGTAAACAAAATACCAATGTATTACGCATCGAAGTAATGGGTACTGTAATTACTAGCGTTTTATGCAAGTGCAGCGTCGAAAATGGCGCAGTAGGATAACCTAATTGTAGGGCCACGTGTAATAAATTACTATATTATATGTTTATTTAACGTATAAATAATAGGTGACACTAATTTTCCTCTAAGGAGCAATATGCGAAGTCTGTTGCATCATAAAATTGTCATCGCTTGTTTAATTTAACTCCGTACTTAATGCATTTAGTGCGCACTTTATGACGCTATAACACTAACACTGGGTGTTACTTGGAAGTTTTGTCCAGCTCACCGTAAACGATTCCCACACAATGTTTGATCTCATAATTCACTATTTTGTATAATTTTTAAACAAAAACTCGTTTGATGTGAAAAGGGAGAGACAATTTACTTTTACATTTTTATAAACTATACCTACCGACATCATAACCTTAAGAGTCCTATTTTTTGTTCGAACGCGTTAAAATTTGGAATTGAAAGTACCGTTGCATTTGAATTTCTTTTGCATTCGATAGCGCAATACTCGAGGAAGCTTTATAGACTACCGAACGTCACTACTTTACTACAAATAAGGACAATTACTACTTTAAAAGAATTATATTTTATATTAAACAAATAGTTCACACACTGGCTGACGGAAGAGTGAGAAATCTCTGAAACGGTTGTGTGTGTCTGAGTGAAGAGTGATGAATCTAGAAGATATATACATACTGGCAGTCGGTGCTCGCTGCCTGCCCCGTTAGGGACCTGCCGTGATGGTATAATAATATTTCGTGTACCTACACATTTTTTCCTCGTCACGCTTTTATGTCATGTACCCGTGGCTTTCGTAAGGAAAACGAAACAGCCACGGGGAAAAACGCAAATAAGTTGAAATATTCTTGGACTTACTCATTCTTCATAACCTATACCATCGGTCTTTTCCTTACCTGCTTTTTGTGTAACCAGATTATTCACTGAATAAGCTGTATTTACAATTGGTTGCTGACGATTAAAACGAATATTAAAATTATAACTATTATTTGTAGGAAAAACCACATATGTACCATCACGCTAGAGTCCTTAACGGGGTAGGTAGAAAAGACCGAGTTTCAAATATCTCTGTTCTTGCAAACCTTAGAAGTACAAACCAGGAATCTTGCAAATGTCAAAAGTTTCTTTTTAATTTGATTAGGTTTTTGTTATTTCTGCATAAATCAGCGGTACCTTTATGAAATCATGGACGTATTATGTTATATAATCTATTTTGAAGTATACTTACATAAAAGTGCAGTATAAAAATATAGAAATGTTTTGATACATTTAATGTAAGTGTAAGACATAGCGCCTAATGTTGGTACTTAGCAAAAGTTTAAAATATTGCTTTACGGCAACATCCTTAATTACACTTCGAAGAGTTATAAACTAATAACAATGTCCTACAACAGCGGTATATTATTAAAGATTAGGAAACAGTTTACAAAGAGGCAATTACTTTTTACGGCGTCAGATATAATAGTACAGTGAAAGTGCTTGATATTACCTCATTTTTATGTAATTACGAGTCGTAAATTAATAAATTAATTATATAAGCGGATAACGTGCTTGGTGAAATATGACGGATAACAATTACACGAGTAAGTACGTCACGTACTAATACTACGTACGATATCAAGATTACAGATGAATGTGTATATTCAGATACATAATATTGTGTATTCAGAGGTGTGAGGACATGAGGGTATTTTTAAATATTTTAATATTGACTAGTTATTCGTTTATACTGTCAAATTTATTTCTCGTAAAGGAAGGAGACAAAAAATTTTCATCGCTCATCATATATTGCATATTATGACATTATGCTCGCCTATTAAAGGCACTGTTGATGTAACCTTCTATTGGTACGACCACGATTTGAAAGAAGTACGCAGCCCTAGCTCTAATTTCTCCAACTGATCCAGCATACGACCTAAATCATGTTATCATTGTAAATACAATAACTTAAGTAATAATACATAGAAGTCGGATCCTACGCCGACGCCTCGGGAGAGCAATGTTGATTTACATAGGTAAGCGGCGCGGTGGGCCATTTAGTGCAATTATCATTATTACATATGTATTACAATTAATTATGGAAATGATTGATGAGTATGCGGATCGCTAATTACAACACATTCTCATGTAATTGTAATGATATTTGAAAAATTTCAATTCCATGGTAATGAGGAAGACGGCACGTTTTAGAACAACAACAACAACAACGACGACACCATGCCATCGCGCTAGGTGCCTAACTGGGTAGGCAGAAAGCACCGAGTGCCAAATATCTCTGTCCTTACAAACCCGATGTGCTCCGTCTACATTCGTCATTATTATTATTATTGACGTTTTAGAATAATAACAATAATCGCGTACAGCAATGTCAAACAGTGTGATAGTCTATTGCTTGTGAAGCCAGGCTCTTATCTCGGGGATCTGCGTTTTAAACGGCTAACATTACAAAGGACGTATTTTTTTTAAATAGCGAAGGAAAACAGGAACTTCTTAGAGTACTCCAGTAATGTTCTCCGAGCTGCGTGTAGTCTGCCAAATTGCATGGTAAGCTAGGGACGTAGACATTTTCAACGTTAGAGGAAATCCATGTTGTCCGTCCGTGTAGACAGTCGATCAACAAAAGAATTGTAAATAAGGCAACAAATTTTCAAAATGTTCACCCTCTTCGTTAATCTATTAATGTCAACCTTTATACCGAGCATCCTTTATGCAATCCATCTACTCAATCCAATGAATCCAATCCACTCCAATGATTTATTACATAAAATCGTTTTTGTCACCTGTCCCGACGCACTGCTCGCTGATGCACGGCTTCGGGGCCTTGTACTCGGTGAGGACCAGCACCGCGGTATACACCGCGAGAGCTATCAGCGAGATACCCAGCGCGACGATCAGCACCGAGGAACAGCGGACGGTGCGCTCCCTGCAACAAAGGGAACATTCGTTAAAAAACGGAATAACATATTGAGTTGCCTAACTTTATTGATGATTAAAACAAAACACTATTTTGTTTTTATAATACGGCGGTGGAGTTGCTGCAACAAGCTAGTATACCGTCTACGATGGAGAAAGTTTGCGTAGTAAAAGATTGGTTATCTCATCAATTATTTATTATAATTGTTCAGATATAAAGTTACGGACGACCGTGACATTCCGTTTAACAATGTCTTCGTCTACATACATGATGCGTTATGTAAAACTTCTCAGCGTCAGATATTCGTATTCCTGGTCGTTTCTTCTGTCATTGTGAACAATAAATAACATGTCACTCATAGAACAGTAACAGTCGTATATTATAAGTTGCTTGAACCGTGTTCAGATGCAAAAACGGTACAATGTCTTAAATCGGATTTCTCTCGTCAAATACTAACTAGACAAGCGTACGATCCGCTAGGCATTATCTGCGTTAAGGATCAACACTACTTAGGTATAGGAATAGGTATTACGTTTGGTGCTAGAATATTATTAAGATCGCCCGTTGTTTATATTTATTATATTACTGGGTTTTCGTAGAATGTCACACGGTGTAGGTAAATAATTAAAAGTCTTCTATATATTCTAATTTCCCTATTATGCCTATGTACTTTATTACGTTTCGAAACATAGTATCATTATTAATATCAGTAATTATAAATTAAACAAATGTTTCAGTCAATTCTAAAAATTAGGCTTTCAAGCACAATCTTGTTACATGAAAGGGTATAACGGTATGGTATATTAATTATTTTCAATTCGAAATCAGAGTAAGGATCTAATTTTATACGCTGTTATTATTGCGGCATGCATGCAATGTAGCAAAGTGGAAGTACATCTTCTTTGTTAATCTCCGCGGCAACTCGCTGGATTTAACGGGGACAAAATTATGAAGCTTGGATGTGTCCGAATCGAATCACTCAAAATGCTCATACAACCTACATGTAAGGCATTTTATGTCAAGTCGACGCTCTATGTAGAGTCTGATCTTTGCACTTCCGGCCCGCGGCGGCACACGACTCGCAAACGGCAATTGTCGGTAAGTAAATTCACTTTCCTACGGGTTGTTAGCTTAGATTGTGTGCAGGCGGCGTTACCTGCAAACGGTTCCGGTGTTGCTTCTCACTGCAGCAACTAATGCAAATTAGTCCCATCGTCGTAAGTGTGTACGCTTCACTCCAATTCAGTCAATTTCCTTAAAGAAATATGTCATCTTAATGGATTAACGGATGTAGATGCCCAGGGTAATCAAGACTTTCATATCTCGACTAAATAGGTTATACTGACTGAAGGGGAGGCAGGAGTTTTCGAAATTGGCATATATATGTATATATGAAAAGAGTAATGTAAGTAGAAGATAGATAAACTAATTTGACGTATGGTGCTAAACTGTCTACCACGTTAGGGTCTTGGGGAGATGTTATAATAAATTATATTGAAGAAATAAATCTTCATTTTTTCATAATGGTAAATTTAGGTGTATTTTCTCGGGATAACCGCAGAATGACGAAAAACAGATTCGGTCAGAGATTTCTATCGCTAGGAGCTAACGGAGAGCGAAGCTTTCTGTCGCCTTGGGTATTCCGGCCTCGTGTTCAGAGAGCGCGGCTGACTAATGCGCATACGTGATTCACGACTGATGTCGAGCTGGATAAAGCTATTAATTTGTTGGGATTTCCATTACAACTCTCCACGATGCTCAATCAAATGGGTACCTAACATCATATGTATACAAGTTCGCACATCTATTAGACATGTAAAGCGTACTTTGGGTAAGTCTTAACGAATAATATCTCACGATACTCGCCTATTTTATTATGTATCTTTAAAAGAAAACGTTTCTATTATCACTTATCGATGTTCATTGTCGGAAGTTCATGTGAAACCAGTAATTCGAAAAAATGACAATATAAATATATATGATTGTTGATTGTTGAAATTCTTTTTATGACGTAATAAACAATTTATTTAATGTTTTCACTAATGTTCCGGATCAGCCCTCCAGTTACGGTAGCTTATGGTATAATTTGCTGATTCACTCCTACTAAATTAATTATTACACCTCAAACTATCTACTAAGTAAGATTACAGAAATTCCGTTACTAATACCTATAAAGCCAGGTCAGACCGATTTATCAGCCGTCCGTTCTATAGGTTGACATAGATAAACCCATTTAGACGCCATCTATTCTCAGTCGAACAATGATATTGTTTGCATAACTGTAGTCACAATGACGCGAATAAACGAATGTTCTGTTATATGTATTACGTTATATGTTACATGCACACATACATACATAATTAGTTAAGTTAAAACCTAAATTATATCTACATTTTAAATCTTTGTTACCTCGGTAGATAAGCGGGGTTCTCTGTAAGTTCTGTGAGTTTTACCCATGTATGACGTTCATCAAGTGTATACAACGTATAATAAATAAAAAAAACTTAAATTTGGCAATTGGACTGTCCTTCTCTTCTCACAACGAGAAGGGTCAAAGCCAATAGCAGACTTTACCCACGACAAATAACATTACAGAGAACTCGAAATTGTGCACGTTTTCTCACGACGTATCCCGCACACGTTATATCGGGTAATTGCGTCGAAATTCACATCATTTGCTGGTAATGACCGATGTATGACATGAAATGATTATGCTTCTCAAATATCTTTACATCTACGACACACTCGTTCTTGCCAATGCTAGAGGGCAGATCACTATCATTCCCCGAACACATCGCAACATCACAATGAATCTTTACTGACATTCCGTACTATAAAGAATGACTCACGCTACGCCGTGTCGGGATTCCACCGTGCGTCGTTCGGGCTAGTCTTTCATGCTACACCAAGTGTTTGAGAGCGTTTATTGCATGTCCGTAACTGCGATACTACGATTTTCCGTTGTCCATTTTGCTGCTGTGCTACTCCTCCAACTAAGAGACGTCGTCGACTTCCCGCCAAGTGAACAGCGAACACGTTAATATTACAATGTGAGAAGCCAGACCGGACTAAAGGTATACCTAATTTAGATACTTGGTTGTGTCCCTGTGATGATACGGTATACCGTGAATCATCCTTTACAGTGACATAAAGACGGACACGTGGCGAAGGTTGTCGGGGTCAACGGCAGCTGTTGTCAAACTTTATTGCTCATTCCCTTCATACCATAACGGGTCGGAATGGACGAGTCCCGGTTGTTGAACCGCCGTAAATTTGCATAACCGAAATCAGAAATGCTATCAGGCGTGCTTTTCATCAAAATGATAATGGACCCCGCCAGGGAGGTACGAAAATGTTATATGTACCACCCACCGTATCCACTGACATTGATTTGGGTTGCATACGATTAAAATGGCGATTTGCATAAGATGGTAAACGGTGATACCGAATATTTCAGCGGTACAGTACTTTTTGTAATGTTTTGTATGCAAAGGAGTAGGCGGGAGGCGGCATGGAATGCGGGAGCGATGACTCGCTGATGTAAACAAAACTGCCACAGATAACGTGATAGATATATGTGTGTAGATTGAATGAGGATTATGGCTTTTGAAATTTTGAACACTGATTAGAACCTCGATAAGAACGAACAAATTGTACCTACACAGAATGAGTAAGTATTTAAGTTAAGACGTGTATTTGATATATAACTGCGTTAAAGTCACTACACTTATAAACATAATAACGCGGTATATAACATTAAAACTACGTCAATATTCCCCGACAATTGTGCATTTGGGACTTTAAAAAAAAACCTCTTTTTAATAGCCTATAAGAGGTTTTTATCGAGAAAAGAAAATAAATATAAAAAGTAAAATTAGCTGTGACCATCTGATACCAGGCTATATGAAGGTATATTTTGTCGCTAAGCACAGTCTGGCACTAACGACAGACGACGGTTACGGCACATTTCAATGACGAGTGCCGCTGCAGGTTCATTGCCAGCGCGGAAGTCTGTCGGTCAGCGAGCGCACCATTAACACGGCGCACGTCCGCGGCTTTCTGTTACTACACACGACGTAAGTTACAGGCTACTGACATGTAAACGAAGGTATCGATTCAAGCATATCACATATCCATCGGCTATGGTCTTGGCGAGTACGTTTCGCCTCTTTTACTTTCATGTGAGAACAGTTTGTTAATTCGATTTTCGGAAATGCTTCGTTTAAGGCTCGAACGAGAGCTGTAGGATACAGTTTCGTAGCGAAAATATCCTTGTCGATATCGAGAAAACATTTTACGGAAAAATGCGGCAGCAGTTTAGGGAAATTTAACTTTGAACGCTGTTCGCTTATGATTTGCGCGTAGCACGTGACAACTCACGTCTCCGGTTTATGGGGTAATGTAATCGCCCCCAATAAGGACGTCACTTTCCCTGTTAATTAATTTGTTCGGAACTTTCGCGCTGCAGGCTTTGTTCCTACGTCTATACGGTCGGTGATACGTAACATGGTGTTATTATCTCTTACGCAACAATTTACGCAATTTTTTTATTGATGCCATTGAAGCAACGGATTTCTGGTCCATAAGCGATACTTCAATTTACGATTTTTTTTTAATTAGAGAAAATGTTCCATGTTCCATGAAAGCTTATTTTGGACTTATATCATTATCATTTTATATATTACTTATTTTATGCTAATATCTGTTTTTATTATTGTTTGTTTTTATTTGAAGACTAAAGTTTTCATTCTATCTTTTTTTTTTCTGTTTATAATTTTACTAGATGACCTGGCTAACGTTGTTCTGCCATATAAACTATAACAGTATTTGTCTACTATTTAATGGATGTTATTTTACATAAAAACCTTCCTCTTCAATCACTCTATCTATTTAAAAAAACCGCATCAAAATCCGTCGCGTAGTTTTAAAGATTTAAGCATACATAGCGATATAGGGACAGAGAAAGCGACTTTGTTTTATACTATGTAGTGAT
>DWUN01002684.1:0-13351 GCA_018249975.1 Passova gellias
ATGAATGTAGACGAAGCGCGTCAGGTTTGCAAGGACAGAGATATTTGGCACTCGGTGCTTTCTGCCTACCCCGTTGGGGACCTGGCGTGATTTATGTATGTATGTATGTAACTTCTTGAGTAGTAACCGGAGATTACCTAATCATTGATTTATGAGTTATAAGCAAGAAAAAGAAAAATTACGAAGTTACGAAAGATTATATCATAAAATATCTGGAGGTTTTCATGCTTCCAACAGAGGAATTAATATCTTAATTAATACAAGTTGGGAACGTATCAATTAGAAATTTAGTGAACAGTTTTAACTGCCTCATAAATTCAAGGCTTTAGTCTTACTTGATATGTCGTTAGGCTAATAGGTGTATAATAATACACTAGGCATATAATTCAATTCTTAGGAAACAAGGCAAGGCAACTTTGTGAATTACCATCATATTCATACTTACACAAAAATGTCACTACAATTGTGAGGCCATCTTGATGGAGCTGAAATAAATCACTTATTTGCTCAAGTTCATAAATTACATAATTCGGGAACCCCCTAATTGGAAGAGTAGCTGTCTAACGACATTATTGCTGCAAAAACATTGCCATGAGACAAAATTTTCTGGTAGTTTGCTCTTAATTACTATAATATCGTTCGCGCTCCGTCTAAGAGCACCTATTATTTCCGTTCACGCTTTGTTGAACACCTTAAATGGCAACATTATTTTGCCATCTAATTTTCATTGTGCAAAATTTTATTTAGTCGCATCGAGAATACCGCATTTGTGAAGGTAACATCTCACTAAACGTTAGGCAGCTTTTGCAAGGACACGAGCTTTGATGCGTTTTCAAGTGAAACTCTAGTCAAATTGCATTCTATTGATAATTAAGTCAAACCGAATCAAATTATTCTCGTTTACTCATAGTAATAATTATTCTTGTGTTTCGTCCTATATGAGAGCAACTACAAGGTGTTGGTGGGTTGATATTAAATGGTCCGCCATTCTGCTAAATTAATACTGAGGATATTCTTTAGTTTTACTTTACCTATACTTAAAGCGGATATTAATTATTCAGCATAATTACCGTTAAAATTATTTAGTACAACAATTTAGTTTACAGATTTTTTTTCAAAAATCGCTTACGATATTTACAATTGAAAAAAATATATATCTAGCTATTCATACTAAAGCTAAATTCAACGCATTACCTTACCACATTTATATAGTAGTGAAATAACCATCATGCCAGGTCCCTAAATGGGTAGGCAGAAACCATCGAGTGTCAAATATCTCTGTCCTTGCAAACCTGACGTGCTTCGTCTACATTCATCACTCTCTTCATGCATACACGCCGGGTTCGGTGAAATAACACTATTAATTTATTACTTACTAGCTTTTGCCCGCGACTTCGTCGGCGTAGAATAGTGACTTCAGGCCGCATTTGGAGTATTTCAAAATAAATTATAGCCTATATGTTGCCGAAGTCTAATAGTTATATAACAAAAACAGTTTCATCAAAATCCGTATAGTAGTTTTTGCGCCAAAGCCGGACAACAGACAGACAGACAAAAACTTCCAAATCAATTTTTTTGGCTTGTGTTACTTGTATGAAGACCCCTAGGGGTATTTTTTTAGTTTTTATTCAATGTACAGAATTGAACTCTTCTACCGTTTTATTATATGTATAGATAAATATAGATAGATAATAATTGATATTAGAAATTGGAACTGTGTATGTATTATGTTATTATCGCCACTAAACTTACGCTAATTAAAGAATAAATTAATTAAGTATAAATTAATTAAGTATAAATTAATTAAGTATAAATTATTTATTTATTTAACGTGTATAGAATTTATATTGACAAATGTTATGTGGCCATTTTAAAGTAAAATCAATGTCCGCTTACGTGAAGCTAAATTACGAACGCTTTTTAGAATTAAAATCCATAGAAAACAAAATAATGGTACATGTTAACCATACAGGTGTGTTGTGCACAGAGTATTTCGGTTACATAATAATTTATCTCATTACGTTCCTAATGTAGAATAGCTTAAATGTAATGAAATGCACGCATGTAGGCACTGAGCCCCCGCGGAGTCACATTCACGAAATAATAATGGGACAACCATCCATCTAAACGTCATCCATTCACCCTCCGACGGAATCGTATTCACAAATTGGATGAATAGCGGAGTTGTACAAAAAAAAATGTTTACATGTAGTTACGAGAGTTTGAAAAACCCGCCAACTTCGCGGATTTCGACTTTCCTTTGATACTTTTCTGCGAGTCTTGTTGATTAACTCTCAGAATTTCCGCGATGGTTTTTCTTTTTAGTCTTATTAAGAAGGAATTTTTTTTAATACGTACATTCTGCGATATTAAAAGAATGGTGATTTTATTATTGCAGTCGCTCGATAAAAGTACCAGTGCCGGGTTTCTGTTTATCTTTCCCGTAGTTAATCTTCATCCAATATCCACCAGTAGATACTAATTAGTACGAGGGCGTCCGATTCAAATGTCAATATGCAGTTAAGACTTCTGTTATTTTCTTTTTTCTTAATAAAAAATAGAAAAAAGCCTGCATGCTGAAAATCTTTAACTTTTCGGACTTAGATTGGTTGCTTTCAAATATCACAATCGAGCTTGTTATAGAGACTAATTAAATTGGTTTAGTTAAAATGTTCAATTAGTTGTTTATTAAACTGTTATGCATTAGTAACTACATACATACATATATCACAAAATACGCGAAATAACACTAACATTATATAAGTACAGTTGTTTTTAAGAGGTGTTCAAAAACGACTTATTTGTAATTCATTCATACAGACTTTTAATATAATAACTTATAATAGGTATAACAACAGCACATATAATTAAGTAAAAAAATATGTTCTTTTAAAATGGACTTACCGTTTCGGCTGTATAGCGGCCGGCGCTGCACTCAAGCAGTGAAGATTCACTCACCTGGAAGGACAGAACGATTATTGCACGGAGTTCATAATTGCATCGGTTTTAAGAGGATTCTGTCTATTATTGGAGGTAATTACGCGGAAGTAATTGTCCCATTCAATTTAAATGCAACGCAGTAGCAAAGTGTTTTAGTAGATTTGAATAAGGTTCTCACTGGAAACGAAATTTAAACGATTCGTGAAAATAGACATCATATTAAACATGTATTGCTATTTTCAAAAACACTAACCTAACATCACGCCTGTAATCCCCGATGGGGTAGGCAGAGGAGTGTAGTACACCCCCACATTTCACGAGTTACGTTAAGTCCCACAATGGAATAGGTGGTGAGCCTATTGCCATACACCGGGCACACATCCAGACTCTGAGCCACTACTAGAAATTCTAAATTAGAAAAATTCCAGCATGGGATTTGAACCCAGGACCTCTCGATCGGCAGTGGCGCTAGCAACCGCACGACCAACGAGGCAGTAGTTGTAGAGCAATTCAAAAATAGTAGTTGTAATAAACACAACAAAGTGTATTATGATTCAGCCCGTTTCGTGTTATTAACAAATTCTGTTACTTGCCAACAAATAAATGCATATATATTACAAAAATTATATTACATTTCAGTTCATATCGCGAATAATATTACCTACATCATTTACATAAATATTTGACTAACACTAAAGTTCGCAATCAGATAAAAAACACTAGAAAACACAACGAACTACACACTATTGCAGGCACAGTCCGCGCGAATCGCTCCAGCCCCAATCCGAGGTAAATTCGTTATGAAACCGAATCATCGTTAAACGGTCGAACCTGCAACGCGGTATCCTGATCAAGGTTAGGTCGACATGTAACTATAAAGACAGATGGGCACATCGGATAACGATGCCTTTTCTTTTCTATTCCATTGAATTATTTGTATTAGATAATAATAATTCAAACTTGGAACAATTCCACCACACAAGGCTATGTGATTTCAAATTAGTGGCTGATAAATTTCATACACCCATAGTATATGATACATACGAGTATATGACACATTTTTAATACGCCCAGACGCAGAACAAACAAATGTGCTCATCACATAAATGTTTGCGACCTAAGTGGGAATTAAAGCCGCAACCTTCGGTATAACAGTCAAGTTCTCTAACAACCAGACCCAAGGGCCAGTCCGATATATTCAGCATTCGCTTGCATATTGCAGTCTAACACCAAAAGAAAGGCAAACCGGCAAACAAATTATAACAAAAACAACAACAACACAACATCACGCCAGGTCCCTAATGTGGGAGGCAGAAAGCACCGAGTGCCAAATATCTCTGTCCTTGCAAACCTGATGCGCAAATTATAGGCCATCTAATTTGAAACAAAAAGTTCAATCATCAAATATAATATAACATGCGCCATCTACTGAATGCATTTCAAATGAACTAATAAAGGGAATGAAATAGAGATTAACTGAAAGCAACTCTAGCACTAAATCTCGTTTCGGGCACGGGCCATTCGAGTGGGGTAAGCCTCAATCACAGCTAAGTTCATTATGGAGGCGTATCACTAAATGTTCCCATTCTAGCCAGTGGGCGGCCACATTCAGGGGCGAGACATTTAAATAAATAACGTTAACGAGTTGGCTTAAATTGAGAAATAATTATCAGATATGACAAACAAAAATACTTTTCTTTGTGCGTGTACTACTATGAGACGGTAATGCGCGCCATGGAACGACAACCACAATACTTCAGCAAAGGTTGTTTTTAATTGAGGTTATACATTATTTAGTTTAGCAGTTCAATAGAGAATTATTGTTAATATCAAATAATAACGCCTGGTCAATAACGGGTTGGGCAGAAAGCACCGAGTGCTAAATATCTCTATCCTTACAAACGTGACGTAATTCTTCTACATTCTAGAATTACTGAATGTAGAAACTTGCACTCAGGGTTTGCCTGCTAGTGAATCTACTACAACTCATATTGTGTAGTCGAGTACATGTTTACATAACATGAAAAAAAGAACAATAATGTAGCTTTTCTTAGTAACTATATCCAGATTTCGAAACCACGTCTGTAAACGAATATTGAAAAAGATTGCCGCCTATCATATTAAATATGTATTATGTATCCTTATAAACTCTTACAAGGTGACATCGTAAAATCTGTTGCTATTCCGACACGTTTCGTCAGAAGCCGGTGAATTTAACAGAGTGAAATATCCTTAAAAGTGTGTACCAATATTTCGGTACTGTAAACATTTTTGCTCGGTAAAAGTGATACGGGACAAATGACGCCCGTGTCGGAGAGCGTCACCCGTGCTCGTTCACCGGGTATCATGCAGTCAAACATTTCGAGGAGACGGTGTGATTTTCAATAAACACTCGGGCACTTCATTCCTAGCGTTCGTTCAGGAGTGAACTTCCATTTGCGGTATTGCCGGAGCGCTGCGACGCTAAGCTCTCCTTCAAAACTGGCAACGCATTTCCAACTTCTCTGGTGTCGCACATGTCCATCCGTGACAGTGGCCAGTTACCATCGGTTGGTCCGTCGTCTGCCTGTTAGCTTATTTAAATGTATTAAGAGAATCCGAAGATATCCATCAAAGCATTAAATCAAGTTTCTTGTCATCTTGGACAAATAAACCAGCACCTAGAATTATGATTATGACGAAATATTGTGAACACAATGTAAAATAATGCAAATGATAAAAATAATCAACAGTCCGTTGATCAAAAAGTTTAATTATATGACTCCGAGTTCCACCGGATTCGTATTCTCGAAGCACAAACGTACACCATTACATTAGACACATTGTATGCCTTAATAGGGGCATAACTTCATCGTTGCCTGTTTCCCTTCAAGTTTCGTAGCTACCGACGACGCATCTACATAGTACGAGTATTGTTTTAAGTTTATTAACTTGCGAACATTGTGCGGCGTGAGCTCACGGAAAATAGATAATGAGTGAAACAGACGTGGGCAATGTTTTAAGTATTTATTCACTAATATACCTGTTTTCTCCCTTCCTTTACGACAAATTAATTAGATAATTAATGTTCTTAGATCTTTTGGAGCATGTTTCGCGGAAAGTCGAAGTGTTGTTTGTTGGGGAGTTGCGTATATGGTACGAGTGCTCAGAGGGATGCGGGAAGCCGAAATATGTTTTAGAATATAAATAACGCGTTTCATATCTCTGATACGATACATACCAAAGTTAATCAAGGACATTTATGTACTCGTAATTTGTATGGTAAAATATATTTTTCATTGCACCTACGAAGTTATTAAAAGTATATTAATTTAAACGAATATTCAACAATTAGTAACTGTTTGAGAACCGCTACACAAATGTCAGCAATCAAGTCAAAAGCAGCAACTTTATCATACAACGATGCAGATGAAACTTAAACGCTAACTGTTTCGTGTCAGTACCTAGTGCATGTTCGCTCCGAGGCATTAGAGCAAAACCTTCATAACCGGTGAAGCTAACAGCTTTCTTGCTCAAAAGGATTCAAAAGCGTTTTATAGTAGCACAAAAAATTAACAGTACCTACAAAAGAAAATACAAGTCAAGAATGGTCAGCAAAAAACGTACGAAATCCTACACATAGTTGAAATGTCTACAGGAACTCTATCTGAAGTTTGTAAATTAACTAATTAAATTAAACTTAATAGTATATCAGTTGCTATTTGTAATCAGAGGTTTCCTAGAAGGCTTGTTGGGTTCACATATGAGGAAACTTATTATGACATACCAAGGCCAACTCCGGACATTGTTTCATCACGAAGAATGTCACCCAATTTCATTATATCCGACAAAACTGCCAGCGCAAGTGAGTTGTTCTAGTAACTAAGAATTAGTTTTGCGTCTTCAAAGTACACATTCCTAGGGTACATAAAACGTTCCACTGAGGGGCGTTCGAATGTTTGCCTTTGATCACGGAATACTCGGCGGCTGCTCGTCAATTTCTCGAATCGTTCGACTTCCGGAAGTTTTAGGAACTTATTTGACCACTTTTCGCATCTTTATTTCTATCCATCTTTATTTAACGGTCAATACTTTTATTCCCATTAAAAAAATTGAGAGTAATTTTTGATTCTAAATTTACGACAACCAAAAATGTTTAGCACATGAACGAACGCCAAGGCTTTTAGACGAATAACCTTTTATTAGGCGCGCTTCTTAAATTTTCTTATATCCCAAATAAAATGAAAGGTTTAGATGAAATATTTTTTATCTCCGTTAATTAAGGTGCAAGACGGCAGTATATTATTTCCTCCTCATATAATGTGAAACATTTTTTAAATTGTGCCATAAAGACCTTACAGAGAGACCTGGCTGAACGTCGGAAAAATTTAATAAAGCAACGGTAGATTACATACCATGAAATATTCTGCTAAGTGCTTATGATTCTATATTTTAAATGATCATGTGTAATATTGCCGCTGCAAGAATTGTTCTAAAAATATACAGAGATTTATTTGAAATAGTAAGAAAACCACAGTAACCAAAAAATGCCTGGAAACCGGGATAATAAAAACATTCAGGTTTACAATAAACAAATAAATTCGTCTCTCGTACGAAGAATCGGAAAAATAAATTCCAAAATAGATTCGAAAGGGAAGCAAGTTTAAATTGAACGCTGCACTGAATTCAATGAAAGCATTCGCATTGAGTACTGTGATTATAATACGAGGCATGTTGCGGTCCTCGGGAATATACATACAAATTGGGAGAACAATAAGTTTCAGATAGCCGTTGGGTGTAAGTTTCAATCTGCAACACACCTGTCGTACCACGACTCAATCCACCCGTGAGCCATATCGAGCTGTATTCGATAGCATTTTGAGCCTTTGTGCACGATCACATTTACTTTGAGTTCAATATTTATCGTAACCAACGGTCGAGAAGCATGTTCGTAACGACGAAATTTTGAGCTGAAATACCGAATATAGAATGAGAATGCCAATATGGAGTTTAAAAACATATCCATATACGAAACATTTAAAATATAACAAAGGAAAACTGTGTATTCGACGAAATATACATTTTTATACGATATTGAAACATTTACTTTGAAAACCAAATATTGATCTGTTTCGGGAAAACACTTATTCTGTAGCGTTCGTTTATTAATCCTTTGGAGGCTACCCTCGTGTTCTTAGCAGTGCCATAGCCTCATCGATTCAAAGCACGTCGAATGTTTATTAACATACTGGCCGTAAAACGGGCGCGTATCTATATGGCGATTTTTTCACGTTACCGTGTAAACGACTTTTATTTGGCCTTTGTGCTTAAACAACTCATTCTTCCACGAACGAGATAGCGACATGAGTTGAATGTTTTCCATTTATATTAAATCAAAGAGATGACATAAAATAAAATGTACCGATAGCCTGTCAGTTAAATGGTATATTATTTACTTTTTTATCTGCTATAGTACAATCAGAAGAAGGATATGGGCACTCTGATATTAATTTTCATTGCCGACTATACCTGTCTTCGATTTATGTATGTCTTAACTTCTACCCGAAATCTGCCCACGTCGCGTAGATGCCCTTAGCGTAGATTTTATCGAAACAAAATGCATTTCAATGGTTACAAAAAAAAACTACTTACAAAACTGATTGTACCCTCGATTATCTTCTTTGGCTTCACAAGAATATAAATAAATATCTTACATCATACATAGGAGTACTTTCATTTGTTTTGTGTTAGCAATGGTTACATGTCACAGAAAATATTTCTCTTTTTTATTTGAGAAGATCAGACTAGTTGCCTTAACCTGTCTATTTTTCGGTCTAAGCGATAGATATTGTTGATTTAACATTGCGTAAAGGAGGTGACGACGGTAATGCCGGAAAGTTGATAAACATTGGCGGCGTAAGTAACAAATGCCGGGCAACGAAAATCTCTTCGCTTTTTAACGAACTTCAAAAGACAGGAGGGTACGAAATTCAAGGCGCTTTTATGTTCAAACATAAATTTGCAATGTTTGCAACGATATCCGCTTATTTTTGAAGGAACACTTTCTACTATAAATTTCAACACCTATGTATATATGTAATAATTGGGGAGTTAAAAACTTTCAGGAAATGTGGCGAAATGGTTTTATCTCGTTTTGATACCTTGATGGTTTGTGGATGAAGCAACGCGACAGTCAAAACAATATAAACGACACGCCAAGGTACGTACATGAGGGTCTTTTCACTTCACTATCATGATGCGAGAAGTAGCAGATTGAATTACGGTTTACAAATTTCTTTTTTTTTACAGGCCCCGACCACGTAGTCAGCGAAATCAAAGAGGACTATTAATGTTACATGAGTGAATTTATGAAACACATGTATTATTTTTACAACTTTGTAAAATGCATAATTTATTATTACGATCAATATCGTGATCATGCATCATAACTTCATCAAACGCCCGGCCCTCTGGCCGGCTTTGCTATCGGCGTCGTTTTAATTAAACTCTTTACTTATCATCTACATTTTCCATAAAGTTTTAGATCCTCTTGGAAAGTTTTTCAAGATTGGTTACCTCATTTTTAATAATTAGTATTCTCATAAATTAAGTTACTAAGTTTAAATAATTGATTTTCTTGACCAATAAAAGTAAACAAGCATTGCGCGAACGTATGAAAGAAATTTTGCGACGGCATATAAGCTATTTGTAATGGTTATTATTGCTACGGACTTATGCGTCAATTAGGATCAGGTTATAAAGCTCCTAGAGTGATTTTGCTCCATCTGCCTACTATACCGAAAGAACAATAATGCAAACATTTCTGTTTATGCGCCAACCTGAGGGTGAATGTGGTTTGCTGATGTTTGCTGATGCTTTGCAAACCTCTAAGTGGTTCATAATCTTTCGGTCTTCGGAGCTCAACGGCTGACTTGGTGAACATTACCAAATGACATTGAGTTGTTTGTTTCATTTTTCATTTGTTTCATATTTCGACTTTTACGAAAATTATTCTCATACTTGAATTCTTTATTGGTATGTAAGTTAAGATACAAATTTTGATAGCCCCTAATGAAATTTACGACGAATCGCTTGAGCTTCGACTATATTTTAATAAGTATAGAATTAATATCATACCCTAGAAATCTGTACCGGTAACTGATTGGTGCTCGCTAATGGTTTACAAATAAACCGGAAGGCTAATGGTTACCAATTTGTTAAAAGCGGAACATTGTACTAATTGATGTTTATTGTTTCATCCTTTCTATTCCTACGAAATTCCCTATTGTTACTGAAAATTTGTTTGGTTAACAATACAATGCAAAATACGTGTAATATGTGAGTTTCGCGATTATTATTTTACTATTATATTATTATTATTATTTTACTATTAGAACTATTTTACTATTATTATTATGTTAAATAGTACACGATATTAATATTACGTTGTTATTATATTCATTCAAACAACTTGGCTGAATTATACGACAGTGAATAAAAAGTTCACGGTAAGACAGATGGTTCGCTTGATCTTGGCAACACGGTGACATGTTTACGTAACAGTTCCTTAATACTACATAAGCACAAGCCACCTAGTTGCCGTAAGCTACTTGCTTGCTAATTAGACGAGCTTAATCGTATTTATAAAGCGAATTTAATTAACAAATGCATTCACGCTCCCGTTTCTCTACGGCACTCTACATTCAGTATCAATTCTCTACATACAGTATTGTCGTGAAATTACAAGTTTCTGTTTACGTACTAAAGTTCGGATGAAGATTCTACGTTCTTATGTATAAGTATAAACTATACTGTAGGAACAATACACTGACAAGACGTCTATAATATATGAATGAAGATGAATATATTCGTTTTTGTAGCAGACACTCTCTATGTGTAGCTTTGCATTTAATGATTAATCATTATCTTAAACAAACTTTTGTTTGCATCGTGACATTTTGTTTTTAGAATGTTAAGATTTTCGAACGTTACATTGTAATAAATATAAGAATAGGACTACTTAAGCAAACAGTGGTGAAAGGAATTTTTTTGTATCTATTTTATTATTATTACAACAGAGAAATACATTTTGTATTTTACATACAACGATTAATCAAAATCGAATAGTAACATTGTTAAGAGTCGCATTGTTGTTGTATTGTAAACGAAATTTCTTTCTTAGAATTTAGAATTATATGAAAGGTTTTACTCGAAACATAAGATCCTATTTGAGACTACAACAATCCCTGATCCGGCCAGGATCGATAGAGGGAATAGTGAAAAAGACCATAGTTATTATAGTAAAAGTGTAAAATATAACAATAACAACAACATAACATCACGCCAGGTCCTTGACAGTGTAAGCAGAAAGCACCGAGTGCCAAATATCTCTTTCCTTGCAAACCTGACGCGCTTCGTCTACAACTCTACAGACATCACTCTCTTCATGCATACGCGCAGATTTCGGAGACAAAATATATAAGATGAATATAATCATTACGACTACGTCTACCGCTAATTATGGAAACAATAAATGGAAAAGCCAGATAAAAATAAGCCGTGACATTAAAAATAGATGGATTTGCCGAGATAGCATTCTGGCGCAGTCAGTGATGTCATAAGTGTATATTAATCATGAGTGGCAGTGTAATTCGGACCGGGGCGCGACGTTATCGTTTCAAAGCAAACTGAATGTATTTGATAGATTCGCAAAGGTATGTTCCGGTATCGATTTTCAATTAATCTTTTGTCCCCTTTGGCGTTCGGGTTTCATTTTCCCGTGACGTGAAAGAGGGGTATGTTTTTATTTTTGCCGGTTTATTATTACTCTATGTGTGTCCTTTTAAAACGACGAGATTGAATAATCCCTTTAAATAGCGGCCAGTACATGAATTGGCTGAATCGTGCAAGAGGAGTGAGGAACTGAGGTTTTATTTAAAAAAAAATAAGATTCCGATACAAAATTGCACGCATTATGGACGAAGCCACCTGTGACAATTGAACGGCAGCAAGCCTATCGACCTGAAAATTTTTAATTAGTTTTAATCCAATACAAAGCCACTGAAAAGGATACAATCAACGTTTGGAGCACAGTACTAAATCAAAACAAACTTCCGTCGGATCCCTTTTACCAACTTTCTAAATAACGGCGAACAATCTTTTTCATTAAAAATCTCCATGAGCCTGATTATTAGGGAAGTAAAACGCCCGCGGAGAGCCCGGCCCGGAGTTTGCGAATGCTCGATTTTGGCAAGATTTTCGCGGGGTCAAACTTGGCAATGTTAACAGATAATTACGGACAAGTTTTAGCTAGCACGAGACATTTAACAGATGCTTTATTCGGGAGAGCGCGGCCGCGCGCGCACAATGAATGCTAATGAAATCCAGCCGCACGGGAATACAGATTTTATATTTTCGGGAGCAGACTCCAGATTGGCGTGCGTAACGACTCCATTCCAGCTTTCGGGACGCTCCCGTTAACACATTTGGACTCGTGTCTAAGGTTAATTAGATTAGGAGGCATTCAAAGGAAAACACAAACACAAAAATCGTTCTCTATTACGTGTACGTTAAGTAACTTTTGCGCTTTGTGTTTTGTACCATGTATAAGAGATTTGGCATTTTTAAAGTTATACAGAACCGCTTTAAATGCAATCTAGTGTATAGATGTAGATATTATACCTATGTTAGTTTTTTTGACCGACTTCAAAAAGGAGGAGGTATTCAATTCGTCTGTAGTTTTTTTACATACATACATAGAATTGTAACAAATTTAATGATTAATTTTTCTTCATTCCATCAAATAAACATGTACCTACCTAACAGTGTTAGTTGTTGGTGTTATTGATAAAAATTAATATTAGCAGATGGCGACTTCTCCCACTTTTTACTTTTCAACAATTTTCTTCTTTGGTAATATGTAATAATAATAGAGAATCCATGTAACGAATAATTTACGTTATTCTCGACAAATACTTAAAACTTTTACCTTTTCGTACAATTTACGTTTACATCAACATTATATGCCAAAATAAAACACCTTCTGTCCGTCTCAACTTACTCGGATTTAGCTCGAGAAGATAGGAGCAATTTACATGAGTTGTTACCGTCATGCATCCTTCCGTACGTCACGGCTCAATTAATTTTATACGGAAACGGATATATGAGCAAGGCGCAAATGGATTCATCACGTGTATAATTTACTGTCTCTCTGTATGTATAATCATTAGTATACGTAACCCCGAAATTCGTGTTTGTTTAAAACCTTCAGATGGTCTTAAACAGTTACGCGGAGGAAAATTTTACATTTAGAATATCAATATCGACGTAAGACTAATTATTATTTACTAGCTTTTGCCTGCGACTTCGTCTGCGCGGAATAGTGACCTTGGCAGTATTTGGATTATTTAAAAATAAATTATAGCCTATGTGG
>DWUN01002685.1:0-13349 GCA_018249975.1 Passova gellias
TTGGCTTGTGTTACTTGTATGAAGACCCCTAGAAGTGTTTATTTCAGTTTTTATTCAATGTACAGAATTGAACTCTTATACAGCTTTATTATACATATCTGTACATAAATAACATCACGCCAGGTCCCTAACGGGGTAGGCAGGGCGCACCGAGTGCCAAATGTCCTTCAAAGCCTGACGCGCTTCGTCTACATTTAGCGCTCTCTTCATGCATACACGCCGCTATACTCGTATAGTTGTATTAATCATTACGTTGAAAATCTCTATGTTTAATCAACTGTTTGTTTACTAATCGATTATGCTGGTACAAAATAAAATATGAACAATAAACAATTATTTACAATGGACTGTTTTCGACAATTCCCGAAGGTTTTGAATGTCTTGCGCTAATATAATTTAGTGCGAGTATCCGGCATGCTTTGCTACATCGTTTTTAAAACGCTTTTGGACGCACCTCACTTCGTTTTCACTTGTGCGAAATAGAGAGAGAGAGCGACAGAGAGACAGAGAGAGAGAGAGAGAGAAATAGATCGGCTTCTTTACGTTTTCTCAGTTTCTTCCGCAAGTATTTTATTCGGTCATTGCCAACCACAAATCGTTAACTGCAACTTTTAGAGTTGAAAACTTTGGTAACACGACAAAGTTTCCCATTTAAAATCGTATCATCGTTGCTATCGTTCATGATTATATTTTATTTAACTTTAAATACTGTTGCAAATCCTTTTCGTATATTAATTCGAAAGCATTACAACAGATGCATAATCGGTTTATTTTTCTAATTACCGTACGCGGATGACGACTGAGGTTTTAAATGGCACTTTAATGGAATGCCCTCAAGTTTAACGCAGCATTAACAATTTCTCTCGCGACTGTAGGAAGCTAGCTGATTTGTTATAATTGCAATTATTTATTGAGTTATGTTGAGTTCGGCAGTTCACGTTATTCGCTCATTAAATCGAATTGATTTTTACATGAATCGAATTAATGTTAAGAATAATGCTGTCTCATCAACCGTGCTCGCTTACACGTTGTGCCAATAACAAAGATAATCTCTATGCGTATACGTAATATGACAGACGCGCTGCATTAAGACGATAAACGTCTGTCCGTGTGATATTATTGTATATAGATAACTCAGTTTATCGTAAGGTGTTGACGTTGTAGCTTGTGGTGAGTGTTTATAAATAATCCATATTGTTAATTATATTTGAGTATATTTTTCCTTAATCATTTTATAATCGAAAAGTCAAAGACGAAAGATGTGGCGGTCGTTTTTTTTTTTTTTAATTTTAGACATCATATTTTATATCTATTTATATCAATTCATACTAGACATATGTGGGGAAAGTATTCTGGTAGCCTGTTCATTCCAAAACACCGCTCAACTTTTGAAGATTATTTGTTAAGGTCTTAATATCAATGTATGTATATATTAATTGGTTGGAAAAACCCCGGTACAGCTTTTGTGGACGACTTGCCGCGTTGCTCCCATGTTTTTCTGAGAAATGTTTATAGAACTTGTATTATCCGACAATAAAGTTGCATATAAACGCATCAACGGCCCGCAGCAGCCAACAGTTGGCCCTTGAGGTTATAAATACACCGTTTTGAGAACGCGAACAGAAACACTATGAAGAGATTCAGTCTCGAGTGTGTGTCTGTTGACGACCATACTATATATATAACTAGCTGACCCGGCAAACGTTGTTCTGCCATATAAATTATAACAGTATTTCTCTACTGTATATTATCCATATAAACCTTCCTCTTAAATTACTCTATTCATTAAAAAAAACCGCATCAAAATCCGTTGCGTAGTTTTAAAGATTTAAGAGAACTAGGGGACATAATGAAAGAGATAGCGACTTTGTTTTATACTATGTATGATAGATATTGTTTATAAAATATAGTGAGGTTGTTCGCTAGTTCATTTATTGTTGCGATTGAAGTTAATGTAAGGTGTTGTTTGAAACATATTCTGTGTTATTCTTTGCCTTTGATATATTTTGTATCATAACATCGACCGTTACATCTAGAGTCCAGATTCTAGACCCAGTTTTGAGTGTTAGATATTAACGTAGATATCATACCATTTAATGCAATTATGTAATTATTTTAGTGTATTGTTTTTTTCTGTCATAGATGAAATTCACTAAAATACAATTTGCAATATTAATTAAATTAACATTTATTAATGTTAAATTTAGTTCATGTAAATTCTTAGAGTTCAACATTTGTCGATTCAATCAAATTACATTGCATCGATAAAAAAAATTGATCACCACCAAACAGAACACCTTTTGCTTTCTCAAAAGAAAATGGCGGAGGACAGTCCGGTGGAGGGAATAAAAATGAGCTTAGGAAACGCGGTAAAAGATAAGATAGTGGAGTCGATCAAGAACGCGGACGTATTGGCCATGATACAGAAGATGGTCGCCATGACACCGGCCGACGAGCAATCTGAAGAGCTGCGCGAGAAACTGCAGGGTGTTCTGGCGCAATACGACGCCATGCCGGACGCAGAGAAAGTGCACTTTGTAGCTCAACTGAAAGAGGCGCTCGCAACGAAGTTGACAATGAAGCTGAAAGACCAGAATATAGACTTCAGTGGCGTCGAGGAAGCGATAGGGCATGCGGTGATGTCCAAGCTGGCGATGGTCGCCGGCGCGGTCGTACTGGTTATTATATTCATTGGTAGGTTTTGTATTTAATTCTAATGTGCACGTAACGCGAATAAAGCTAGAATTGTCGTATTTGAATTCAGACACGCGGCCGATTTTTCCTATTTGATTTCGAAAGGTCACCGTTTAAGTTACGAACGCAACACGTGACGTTCTAAGAGGAATAGAACTATTTTTTAAGGGATTATCTTTGCTATTTGAACTATTTGTGCTGTCCAGAATGACAGTGACATATAGGATTTATTGAAACGATCTTTAAAACGATGTTGTTGGTGAGAAGACAATTGTAGTACATGTGAGATGGGCGACAGTAATATTCCTTCAATTGCTGTAAATTGTTTTGTTTTTGAATGTTTGTTTATGTGTAGGTAATTCTGCGAAATCTACTGGTTCCTTTTGTCGAAAGGTCTCGAATTGAATATCTTAATTTGGAGATAATTATTTCTTGCAGATATGTTGACTGCTTACTGATTTCAATTGTTTTCTTCAATTTCGGCCGAGCACTATACAAGTCTAGGTTGGACAATGTCCTCTCTGGAAATTACGCGGTCATTCAAATTGGTTATTATACTGAATTATTTACCTCCGATGTTTCGATTTTGTGCGCTTACAATATATCGGAGAACAAATTTAAATAGGCCTTTCGATGTAAAGTTTTATATTTTCATTATTACATTTATTCGTTATTATATTTATTACGCAAGATCTCTAAGTAATTAAACAGAAACGTATTAGCTCAATTCTAACCGCACCTGACATATTTTGTCTACATGTATCACTCTCTGTATACTCACGCACCAGACTCGGAGAGTCATGACTCCCGTCATCAGCCAGTGTCTAACCTATTTGGGCGAGATGTCCCAGTGTTGGTCTCGTCGGCACCTAGATCCATTAACACTCGCATTGTATATCTGTTTCTATCATTTTTTCGTCATCTATTCTTTCCACGTGTTTGGACCATCGAGGCATGCCCTTTCTCAACCGTTACAGCCGGCTTAATAATTCAGGTGGTCATTATATAATTATTTGTTAAATGTAATATCTAATCATTTTTTTCAAATCACAGAGATATCTTTTCATTTCTTTGATAATTTCAACTTATCGATAAGATATAATTAATTCTATAAGATTGTGTGTGAATTGGTCAACCTGGGTTTGCTGGTTGACAATTCTAAGAAGCATTGAGTGCGCCCTTTGTGAATAACTGCATGCAATAAAAGGTACATGATATCTAATTACATTGCTCTATGCAACTAAAGCTAAAGTTAAGGTGTATGATAACACTGGACAAGTATTATACAAAACTTCATACATTAAGGTCGGGATTGTCTTTTTCCACTAGAGAGGTATACATAGAACTTAACGTCTATTACATTTATTTGAATTGTGATAAAACTTCTAAAGCATCGTTGCTTTTCAGTATTCTTCGGCTACAAGCTCTACAAATCTATAACCGATAAAGAGAAGAAACGAGAGGAGAAGAAGAAAGCAAAGCAAATGAAGAAGAAGAAGTAAGCGCAGAATAACGACACCGACGCGGCGATGGCTCGAAAATTATGTATTTTTGTAAAAATATCTAACTTTTAACTTTCTTTAAATGTGTATTCCAAATTTAAACTCATTAATGACGTTTACGTAGATCGTCAAATGTCTGACAGTTTTATTGCCAATTGACCAAATGCATTTCAGAACGAAACAGTGATTGTCTACTTATTTACTTTGTAGTAACTGTGCATTTTCATTGAGATTATGGTACACATTGAAAATCAAACAGAAACATCTCGGATGCCTCGAATTTTCTTATGATCGGTTACAAATGTCTATAGTCGAAATATGTTATGTTATGCCAGCATAAAGTGTTCATCTATTCTACGAGTAATATACCTATCATATTTTCTTCGTAAACCACACACACATCACTTCGATATATCGTAGTACAAGTGTCTTATCTATTCAACATGCATCTCCATTCGAGCTAAGTACTTCAATTTCATTGTCTTAATAATTGCAACAAGTGAACGGTGAAGTCATTTAAAAAAACATTACCTGTTAGGTCGGACATATTATCATATTTTAATAGATATCGCCGATTCGTTTTAACACAATTTTATATTTGTTATAATATAAAAAAATTCTCTATTTACCTTTTCAGATCTGCACCTAAGATTTTAAATTAATAAAAAGTGACGTTAATACCATTGTTAAGACAATTTCGCTTCGACCATATTAATTGCTCGTGCCTATTTTGAATACAATATATTTCGTAGATTAAAAAAAATCGTTATACATTATTGCATTACGAAAAATATATCGGTCGAATTGAACAACGCATAATTTTCGGTCATCCCCACTCAAATTGACTGATTTAAAAACATTAATTACGATTAAAATATTTTTTGTATCTTATTTATATATTTACGGATAATTTTGTTGATTTTGTTTTTATATTAACTTTGTTAACTAATATACATAGTTCCTTTCGCTGCGCTTTGTATCGCAGAGGCCTACGTGGTTAGAAATATTAATGTTTATTTTATATCGGCATGGTTCCTTAATGCTTACAAAATATTGTTGTAATATTTACAAAACTGTCAAGATTTTGTTTTCTTTTAAAATTCTTCATTGTCCGTGGAACCCTTAAATAGATGTTGACAATTAATTAATTAATTCGTGTTTCATGACATTATGTCGATTTAGGTAGATATATTATAGAGGAGACTTAATAAAAGATCATTTAGTCTGTTTAAAAATAACAGCCGCCTTAGTTGAATAACTACGATATAAAAATGAATTATATTATCAATTAAGGAAATGAAACCACAATTCTCCAAGCATCGTTGTAAATAATTTTTGCCAAATATCATATTTTTTAATCGAAAGTTTAATATAATTCATGTTGGTTACATACTGTAGTACCTACATGGATCTTAGTGTGACATTTTATCAAACATTTATTACATTTCAATATGAAAAACCTCCGGGACTTTTAATATTCACTAGGAACGTGTAGCTGATAGTTTTTTAGATGTCTGTTACATGTATGTTTTTTGTGGTGAATCTGTTAGCGCAATTTGAGATGACGCAAATGGTAGACGTCATCCAGCTGTTTTACTAGCATGCCAAATATGACGTATTTTTGTCAATTTTTATCATATTTCATAAATACATTCCATGTTATTTGAAAGTGTCTTTCTATTTTTGTCGAATATATGTCTATTTATCTGTTATCGTTGTTCAATTACTTTGATCCCAAACAATAAAAATCTGAGCATAATGAAACAGCAATGTCAGAAAGAACCCTTTATTCAATTACTGTTATATATACACGGTTGCCTGCGGCGTTCCTCCTGAAGGATTTTTCTATAAAAAAATAAATTTAGAACGTACAGTAGTACAGTACATACATCTTTGGGAAAACGTTTGCGTCTTTGGGTAACTGCAAAGCTTTAAACGCCGATTACAATTAGCGTCACTCCGGAAAGGGAATTCTTAATATACGACTGGAAATATATCTTCGATATTTTCGAGCTGGATGAAAACAACTGAACGTGGCTCCCCACGGTGCGTGATGTCACGGACGGACGCGGATCTGCTCGAACCCACGCACCACGGGAAGACCGTCGTCTATGGAAGCGCAGGCAAGCGCAAACACGGCCGTCTATTCAAAAGAAACTCCTCATGGAACGCTGCCATGAGAGAAATACATAGATATTTCCCTTATCAATCAAGCTGTTCTCGGCCATTTGCAGACGTGGGCGCGTAGACGTTTCAAATACCTTACCTACTTCTCCGCGTTTTAGTTTTATATAACGCACATCACAATACAATCAATGATATATCATACACATCAGGATACACCATAAATATGTTCGGCATATTCCGCCAAAGTGAAGTGTATGTATTAGCAACAATTCATCGAACTGTATGATATTGGCCCAAATATTCAACAACAGTTGTTTGTTGCTTAGAACAGTACAAAACAATAGTTATTAAATCGTATTATGTCGATGGCAGGTGTCTGGCTGTTACGACCTTTTGATTCCAACACGTCTCCAACAGCTTTTTATCTTCGGTTTCTCTCTACATTATTGTTATAACTTGCTGATATTGTTTTAACAGAAAATCAAATTATTAGACTATCGAGAATAATTTTTTTAACAATAACGTATGTTTTTAAATGTAAAACATAAAAAAGTCCTTTTTTTTTTCAAATACATTTCAGTGTACTCTCCGGATATTCGCGGGATGCTGTGGCCCACCTTCAACATCTTAAACCTTCTATAGTGTAAACATTTTATCAAGACAAAAATATTGCATTAAAACTAGCTTTTAAGCTACGCAGTTTAGAAAAAATATCCTTTTAGATATAATCTAATTTAAAACGCAGCTAGCCGGAGCCGGCTACATGCCTATATCGACAAATATAATACAAATATTTTATTAATAGTGCGACAACCATTAAAACATTGGACAACATGACGGCTATCGATCGTCCAATTTTAACATCGCAATTTGGACAATAGATGGCGCTCATAAACACTAGAAACACTAATATCTACTAGACAGCTTAAACTTTACTATAACTAGAACGGCGTAAGCGCCCTCAGATATAAGAAACTCTTCATCGAGATATATAAATAGCGACATGTAACAATTACAATCCGTTTATATCATATTAAACACTCGCTAATACTATTAGCATTCGTGGCAGTGGCGTTAAATAACGTTAGTAGGCAGTCTGTCTGCTCAAAACAAAATGAAAGTCGAAGTAAACCTGGGCGCATTCATTTATACACGCGATTCTCTCACTCTCGCAACAGTTGACACTCATAAGTCTATCTCTGTCGCACATCGATTTGTTCCAATTTGTGGCTTCGCGCTTCTTGCCTTCCGTTCAAATGAATACGCACAAACATACCCTCAATGTTATACAAGTTACGTTAAATACTGTACTCGCCTTATTATTGTAGGATTATACATAGCAAATATGGATATATATTAACTTCGATATCAGTAACTATTCAGAAGCCATAGGCCAAAGGAGACTTACTTAAAAGCAAAAGGTGATAAGTGCCTCTACATCACTAAACCAAACCGATAATGTATTGTCAATGCGACTCAATGTACTAACCGGTGGCTTACATTATGTATATATATAAAAATATGAACTACATACGGACATACTGACGAGTAGATTACAACCTTAATACTCCTGAATCGAAACATTATCACATGTAGTTTTTTTTTTATTATCGTTAAGATATCTGGCCGATTTGCTACTTCACATACGTTATATCATAATGATTATATCGATATTTAGCAATAAATAAATTATACATATCACGACTATCCGATTAACAGACAAGGACAGTCGAAACGATGAATCTATTATTGCCTTCCCGTTCGCTCTCAAAAGTGGTCCGATAGAAAACATGTTTCAACCAAATAAAAAAATTATTATTTATCCTGGCATCTTGTTATTATTAAATATATTATTATTTATTTGTATGGTATTTTGTTCTATTTCAGTTTACTACCTGTTTATCGTTATGAAAATCAATATATATTTGTTACTCGTAACTATAAACCGCTTCGTCGGCAAGGTGGAAATGACGTCACGATTCACGTTTTCAACGAAAACATTGTCGTTTAAGAAATATAAAACTATTGCAGTTGTTTCAAGTCAGTCGTCAATGGTCGACTTGCTGTTCAATCACGCTATCAGTACAATAAATATATGTCGAGAATTATAAATTATTGTATAATACAAAATATATTATGCAAATAGTACAGTCGATATACATTAAGTCTACGATCACTTGTATCCAGCATTAATTGTAGCATTTTTTACATTCAATACCTGGGCATGCGGCACCTACGCGGTCCACAAAGCGCTGTCGCATGCCCCACCAGGCTGCCCCAGTTCCGATCGGCAGCACAAGAAGACTATTAAACGCATCAGTTTTACTATACGAGTAGACAACTTACATATCGTACGTGGCAAAGTATAAAATGGATCTAAGTATGTTACACTTGTGTAAATGATCTATGAATTACATTTCGACGTTGGCGACCTTGTCTTTCATCTGATAGCAGCGATTGAATTGAATAACCGAGCTTATTAGAATAACATAACAATAAATTCCACAGTACATCTTTCATTTTTCTTAGACCCGTTTAATGTTGCACTGCTAGACAAGTCTTCTATCATATCGAGAGTGTTCCACCACGCTCGTCAAGTGCTGAATGCCAGCCTCCGATTCATAGATCTATCATTACGTTTAAATGTCGCGACTCGAAAAAATATTTCGACTACACAGCTTATTTCAAATGAAATTCAAGAACAACAACTATTGTATTCTATTAACGTCTGATGTAATCCTCTTTAAATTACAGCAAAAATCACTGCACCTACATAAACATTTTAAGATTTCATAGACTTATTCAATCAGTTTGAAAACGAAACAAAAGTGAAACATTATACGGTTCGCATAAAATCTTGTAAACAACTAAATACATTAAACATTTCTTGTAAATCTACACTTACGATACTTTAGAAATATATTTTTTTTTTTCTTATTTTTTTCCTCGAAATACTTACATTAAGTAACCTAATCTAGGAAATATCATAAGAATAATTCTTACACATAATTTAGTTTCAGTACACGTAAGTATTAACATTATAATGTAAGCTATTAATATGTAAAAAAAACGAAATATCGATTAAAATTCACGCACTAATTAGCGATTAATTGACAGTTAACGATAGACGCGTAACTCTTAATTATCCTCAAGTCTTACGTCTAACCCGGAAGCCGTGAAAACTGCTCTCGAAAACACGACAATGGCAACTGCACCGGTGTTGCTGTGACCATTTACCATGCAGTAACACGTTTGCCTGTTTGCTAGGTTTAATGTATAACAGCCGATACTTGAAATCGACAGCTAGATTTAATGTCTTTTTGTATATTAAAATTATTTTTTAAATACAGATTCTTCCCTTTTAGACAAGGCCACGTATTCGCAGAACCTAATCCAGGTTCGCTTTAGGGTTTATTCGTCATAAATATAGTTATCAAGACTTATTTACAGGCAGTAAGCATTCAGCGGCAGTCTGCCGTTTCCTTGCTTACAGCTGCTGTATATCTATAGCATACTTACTGCTATATTGCTGTGCAAAGGCAAAGTCCTTTGCTTCAAAATTGAGTTTTTTTTTTCATCATTTATCATTATCATACCTCTATTCCTCTGTTCGATTTTGGAAGTGCCACCCCAAACGTGGCAAAATAGGGTTAAGAAAGATTATCTAAAAATGATTTGGAATTTAAAAATATAAAATTTTAAATGTACGTTATTGGGTAATAAGAGAATACATTAACTGTTTTTTTGTAAATCACGAGCATATGCTAGTATCGGATAAACTAGAACTGTGTCAAAACCCGCATCGTGCGCGTGCGCATGGCACAACTCACTACGGCACGCAACGATGAAATCTGATGAGAACTCCCTTACCTTTGAACGGCAATATAGCTATTACCTGCCGGTCATTTCTATTGCGGTATTGAACTAACCACCATTTCACGAATATACGAGGTGATGATATTTCATTACCTGTATCATATATACTTGTACTGTCATTTCCCTCTCGGTTATATGCTTGGGACGGCCGAAGAGCCAATGGCATACGTGTCAGAGAAGCATCAAAACTGACGGGCCTTTATTGTCAATTATACACGAAAATAATATTACTCTACGCGTCACGATATTTTTTTCAACCTTATACACTTATTTTCGCCTGTATTCAACTTTTTGTTAATTCACGGATGGTGACCGTCTGAAGCACCTATTCGTTCTATTTTGTTAGTTAAAAAAAATTTTTTCCTCTTCAATCGTCTATAGTACAGTTGATCAAAATTCAGTTTCAACTTCGAAAAAAAAAACATTCTGAGCTATTTTGATCTTAACAGGATTTCCATTGTATATAGTACAGGATTTTCGTTCTGTTTTATTATATGATTATTCTCCCGTTTTGTCCTCCGTAAGATATTTCAAGGATACAAAACTAATCTTAAAACCCGGGGTTTTTAAAAAAAAAAAAAAACAAAAACCCGGGGTGCCGAGGCACCCGAAAAAAAAGTGAAACGAAAAAAGAAAAAAAAAAACAAAAAGTCTGTTGTCCAATGTTTGTCTTTAGAAAAAATAAAGTTCAATTAATACATTTCACAATATCAACTTACACATTTTCACATTTCGATAAACGTGTTTTTTTACATTTGGCTACTTATAAATTAAAAAAATGTCCCAATTATCGCCGGACACACCCTTACGTACATACAACATACACACACAGTAAAATCTATTCGCGTCCACTGACTTGAACGCCCAAACAAGTATTCAGAGCCGGCCGGTACTGTTTTTTTTTATTTTATAGTTTTTTTTTTATTGTAATTGAAAAAAAAAAAAGTTCAAGTATTTTAAGACTCGACCGATTTTGAATATGCAACGTATTTATAACGACATAAATTATAATACGAATAAAGGAGCAGAGCAGTCCGAACACTGAAGCTCTACATACAGTGGCGGCATCAGCGGTACCAACATAACAATTGTACCTATGACACAACGCCCGTCATATCAGCGATTTGAGCGCCTTCATTCCTCAAGCAGCATAATTATTGTTTCCATCCAGTAAGGAAACAGTTTTCCACGAGAGCTATTCACTTCTTGTTCAATAGCATACGTTCAGTTACGTTAGAACGGCAACATGGTCCTTCGAGCCGGATGAGAAGCTGTTAGCATCAATCGGGCGAATCTTAGAAAATCAACTTGTTTGAGCTATTCACTTTACGCTATGCCTTGTCAAAGTATCCCGCAACGAACCCGGGTCACCCTCTCGTTGCTAGACTCGGCGAAATCGTTCACTAGTCTACTACCTACATTGTGGTATTGCTTTCGATTTATTATTATTATTATTAATATTAAAAAAAATACTACAACCAACCAAATATCGATTGAATCAGCTATAATATCAGGCTATTTTTGGCAAGTGTTAGGGTTAAACGTTGCTCAGTAGCTGACATAACATATCATGCAACGTCACAGCTGTAAATAAATAAATATTTCCCATTTAAGTTTTGTTTTTCTTTTTGTACTCAGTTTTCTTTTTTTTTTGGAAATCAATAAGAAGAAGGCACCTCGCGAACGAGATATTATTAAGAGGAAATCATTATTATTATTACACAGGTATAAAGAGATTTGAAAAAGCTACCTAAACTAATTCCAAGTCGCCGTAACAACTCACCGAACTGTTCAGCTGAGCGGTGGCGACAAATTAACAAGCTATGAATTAAATTTACAAAAAAAAAAATTAAAATCATCAAAAATCTTAATCTCACATGACTACTTAAAATAGATTTACTTATCCATTAAATTTTACAATTTGGTACTCGATAAACGTGTCCTATGTGTGTGTGTAAGCTATTAAGGCTCAGTAGTCACTCATGAACACGAACATGTTACATGTTATGAGCACTCGCTAACATGTTACATGTCACGAGCACTCATAATCACGAACACGTCACGTTTCACGAGCACTCGTAAGCACGAACATGTTACATGTCACGAGCACTCGTAGCCACGAACATGTTACATGTCAGGAGCACTTGTAAGCACGAACATGTTACACGTCAGGAGCACTCGTAAACACGAACATGTTACACGTCAGGAGCACTCGTAAACACGAACATGTTACATGTCACGAGCACTCGTAAGCACGTTACAACATGTTACAACGGCCAAACGCTTTAAGAGCTCACATCACTCTCATCGCTGCTGTCGTCAAGCCCTTTCCGGCTATCTCTATCTAAGCTATAAATGCTGTTCAATAACATCACACGTTGAATAATATAGAAAAATATATGCGTACTTACTAATCATCAGGAATACGACGTAACAGTAATTATTATACACGTTACACGAAGCTTTGATCTCGACAACGATTATTCTAGTTTACATTACGATTTACATTAAGAGGAAAAAAAAAAATTATTACCAAAACGACACACTTAACAGAAATGATTTATAAATTAATCAATTAACGAAAGTGACGGGAGCACCAAGGATAAAAAATAGCGCATCGTACATTGGATGCGATGTGACAATTGAGTTTTATCGATACAATTTGAAAAATTCAACTGAACTGTGCCCCATTCGTATGGCGTAAACAAATCGTCGAGTGGAATATGAAACCTAGTGCAGTTTTGGCCTAATAATGACTTTTGAACATCGAACGACTCGGACGAGTGACGTCAACAAGGAAAAGTTCAAAATCACTCACCATTTGTCTTCTCAGACGTGACCGACTCATTATCACTATCAGGGCCAGCGCAGACGAGCGACTTTAATACGCAAATGACATAGGTATCCAGTATTGTTCAATTACTGTATTCTCTAATGTACTTTAAACGCTGGGGCAAAGAAAAAAAAAAAAAAAACCATCGCTCCTCCGCACACGCCCTTGTCATACAATTGAGAGTTAAAATGAAATTGAACTAAGTAGTACATAAAACATCGACAGAGCGGGTTCCTAAGTAATCCCATCTGATCCTTGTTTGAATCGAACGTAACATTATAAAGATGATAAACTTCATTACGAATGATAAAAAGACA
>DWUN01002686.1:0-13345 GCA_018249975.1 Passova gellias
CTGTTCTAGCGGCGTGGAGGCTGCTTTAACAGAGTGGAAGCTGTTCTAGCGGCGTGGAGGCTGCTTTAACAGAGTGGAAGCTGTTCTAGCGGCGTGGAGGCTGCTTTAACAGAGTGGTAGTTGCTTTAGCGGCGTGGAGGCTGCTTTAACAGAGTGGAGGTTGCTTTGGCGGCGGGGTGGCTGCTTTAGCAGGGTGGAGGTTGCTTTGGCGGCGGGGAGGCTACTTTAGCGGGGTGGAGGTTGCTTTGGCGGCGGGGTGGCTGCTTTGACGGAGTGGAGGTTGCTGTGGCGGCGTGGGGGCTGCTTTGGCATTGGAGGTCCGGAACAAGTAGTGGTGGTGCGTGCCCCTCAACATCACACGAGGACGTGTGAAATGTCAGGATGGCCGTGTCGGAGCTGTGGTCATGAGTGTGGTCTTTACATTGATACGCAAACGTAAACAAAGAGTGGGGCGTGCTCAGATATAAATTCGCTACTGCGCTGTCATAGGGGCATTTATTCCTTTGTCATTGCTTTGTTGATTTCATCGGTGTTAATGAGAAGTTGCGCTAATCGACCGACAGATGGCGTGTATAGTAGTAGTGGGCGGTGTTGTTCAGTTCATTTATCTATATAACAAATAAATAAATAAATAAACTTTAATATGTACATACTGGAATGCAATTTAAAAGAAATAAATATTAAATAATAATTTATTATACAGTCACGTCAACTTCCCATAAGGGTACCCATAGGTTAAATATTTTCAGCAGCTGCAGCTGCTAAATATTAGTTTTTAATCTGCACCATATCGTTCCCACGAATGGTTGACAATTAAGATAGGTAGGTATATGATCGTTAAATTAAAAAAAAAAATTAAGTATTTTTAATACTGGAGTTCAACACCCTCTACTTCATTTTATGAGTAACTATCACACTCCGTACATTTTACTATTGATGGAGTGTGCAAATGAAATATAGATGTCTCTGTACAATTTATTTCCTGAGGTAACAATGTTTTCAGGATATGCTTGGTTTCAGTTTATTACATTTATAAGTAAATTGCACTACACAAACATATTATTTTCATCATTAGTAACAGTGCTCAAACCTATTTTTATTTACCTGACGTAGCAACACTGTTTAAAAAAGTTATACACAAACAACATGGTGGATCAGCTGTTTTCATTTTCCGTACGCCGTGAATTGTTTCTATAAAACCGACGATTGTTATGGTTTCATAGCCATGTGTGAATTAAAATGGGCTCAATCGCGTCTGTGCTGCAATGGCATTGTCAAGCGTGCGGTCAAATCAACCCTACGGAGAGTGTAAAATGTTTAAAATGTGGTACAAAAAGGGTCTCGAGTCATGACAGTGGTTCACAAAAACGTTTCTATACGGGAGACTCGTCGTCGGAATACGCTTCACGTACAGAACAGAGCGAAGGAACGACTCCCGGCTCTGAAGCGATCGTTATACCGACATCGAACACTTTTAACAGGTGAATTTGGTTCGAGATATTAGTACACAAATTCCTAGTTGGCAATGTCAAAGAGTATCGATTTTTCCCCTTTCGTATTTAGGTTATATTCGTCGTGTATTTTGTCGTTGCGTGTGTGTAGACGAAGTTCATTGTCGAAATTATCGACTGACATACTTTTCTTGGCGGGTATATGTCAGCGATTCGGTGAAATTCTCATTACAATGTTGTTCTTTAAACAATGGCTATAGGTATGGTATTTAATGCATTCCCACGATTATTATTAGCGCTCTATTGCTTCGATCTTTGTCATAACGTTTAAATTACAGACTTTCAGGCGTTCCAAGGTCCTTTCATGGAAAAATGTCATTGCTTTTGTAATTTTACATGGGGGTGTAAGCTCCATCATCATTGTGTGAATAGATGTGTACAAGTGACTTTAGCATATAGATATATCAGTATTTAAACATCAAACGCTTAAAAGCTGTAGATAATAATCTCTATTGAAAGTGATTGGTTTACAAAAACGTATGTTGCCAATTCTAATTATAATCTGAATAATGGAACTGAGTTGAACACAAAGGCAATTGAGCAGTGTATAGAAATGTTTTCTTTTAGTGAATATAGTAAATTTCATTTTTATCTATCAGTTTGAAGTTGGTGCTTTTATCTATTGCTGAGTTTTTGAAGTAGACGTTTTTAATTTGTTTGTTGTATGTAGTTTGAGTTAGGAATGTGTATTAAAGTGTTTTAAAGTCATACTGTTGTTATTGTGTAAGGCTTGTTTTATATAATATGCAGATATTCACCTACCAACATCTACTGGTTGCTTAAATTCTCAATTAATTGTTTCAACTTAGGGTTTATCCGCACTGTTCATTGTTTTGGTTGTGCTCGAGAGGAAATATTTCTTATTTGCTTAAGAGATTTTGAAAGTAAGTAACATACATTAATTATTTCTTATCATGTTTAATGGTTGTTTATTATTGTAATGCATTATCTAGTTATTATTTCATAATGGACACACTGTAATCTTACTTCGCTAGCTGATTTCTCCTATATGAGATTGTGTAAATGTATACAAAGCATTGCTAGGAACCCTAACATTTTTCAGTTTAGTAATGTGACAAAAAATGCAACTGTTAAAATACCCTGACTCTTCATAATAATAATTCAAACACATACCACATTACCTGATCATGTGTATCCTCCGGGCTTTTTCTTTTCTTTTATATAGTTGCATTTTTTATAGTACAGTAAATATAACACTAGAATATACCACTCGAACAGTAATTGTTAATCAAAATATATTATTGAATAACATACAAACATAACATCACACCAGGTCCCTAACGGGGTAGGCAGGAAGTACCGAGAAGTATAAGTATAAGTATTGAATTACAAATAATGTATTTTTGTATAACAATAGGACATTATTCCCAAGTATGTTTAGTCAATATTTTAACGTTTTAATCAATCTGCATGTGAAAGAGCAGCCTTCATTATTTTAATCATATTAGATGTATTGAATTATTTTGCTGTGCAATCAGGCCTTTCACGCTTACAAGAAAAACATATTCACCGTCATAGCATGTAAAAAAGAATTATTTAATTGTTTCAATAACCTATATATTATATGTATGATCTTAAATATATTATGTCGAACATAATTTTCGTTTATACAAAACTTTGATGAAGATTGGTGTTAGGAGTCTATGGAGATCAACTCTCTTCATATGCCTATCGGGAAAACATGATATATGTAAGTGATCGTGATGTGTAATGTTTTCAGCGGATGGTCGTGTGTGGGCTCCGCGCCGCTGGCGAGCCGCGCGTGGCGTTGCGGCTGCGGCCTGCGGAACGTGTCGGCCGCGTGGCGCTGTGCGGCCTGCGACGCGCTCGCGCCGCACGCGCCCGTTTACAAGTAACCACATCGACTCCAAGCTTAACTACGATATAAGTTTAGCTGTATGCTATAACGGTGAAGGAAAATCTGCACACCTTAGAGATGTTATAGCACATATGATGTTTTCTGAGGTGTGTGAAGTCGATCTAGCTCCAGCCGGCCGTGGTAGACCTTGGCCTAAATCACTCTCATTGAAAGGTACCACTCCCAGGTCCAGCTGTGGGCCAATAAATGAAGGTGGAAAAAATACATATCTAGGGCAGACCGTAGCCTGTGTTGCTTGGAACACAGCTAGTCTGCAACATCTGTTTTTTTTTATAATTCAGCCCATCAAGCAGGCAAACGGGCTATGTAACAGTAAGTCGTCATTGTCGCTATTATATTGTATATTCATGACTCAGTATGCAGGTGTTTGACAATACCATAAGAATGAACTGATATTATAATAAGGCATCCAGTAGATAGCCTATTTAATTTTTATATCAATTCAAATATGTTACGTGTATGGCAAAATAATGTTATATTATATTATTTATAAGAGATAAGACATGTCAAAGATCCAACATATCCATAATAATTGTGTTTAAGACCTTGGTTCCGATGAAGTGTACAAAGTGTTATGATTCATAGCATCTGTTCTTAAGATACAAGTTCATTAGGCAAATATGACTGACATTCTGTTTGCAGACAACTGAGGCTCAGTTGTGTTCCAGTAATAATCTTCACTGTTGCGAATCTGTTGTAGCTCGTAAAATCCTGATTTGTTGATTGTGGTAACTCATGGTGTGTCTTGTTTGGAAGAGAATTGTGATTTTGTTGAGAGAAAATAATATTTTCATTCGTAGATTGTCCGATGATGAAGAGCAAACTGCAGGGATGACGGACCAGGATAAGTCTGATAAAGGTAAGTAATGCATGTTAGATATTATTCGAATCGTTTGGACACCGATTTCTCATATCATCTTTACGATTACAGATAACAGTATGATAAGGTCCAACACCCTGGCGGTGCCTTCATACAAGCCTTCGTCGAGCTACTCCGATGGTCGTCGGTTGAACTTGGACCTCCAGTCGTTGCGACTGTCTCCCACACAGCTGACAGATCACGCGCACGGTGTTACCAGATCGCTATCGCATGGCTCCGTGATAAATTCGCAGCATAAGTGGTGGAATGTCGAGGAGGCGAGGGGTACCATAAACAGACCGACCAGTTTGATGGTGTCAGAGCGCTACGGATACAACGCCGCGCATTGCAATCCGAGGGAATCGTTCCTGAGAAGTCTGCACACGGTGACACGGAGACCGAAGAAGTGCAACGAGAGCAAGTCAAACTGGGAGCTGAATTACGTTAAGGAGTATCAAAGGGAACAGAGCAGAGGCTTGCATCTGAAGAAATGGGCGTGCACTAAGTGCACACTGGAGAATTCCGGGATCAGAACCCATTGCGAGGCCTGCTTGTCCCCGAGAGTGTCGCCGTTGGCGAGAATCTCAAACACGCGAGGCTTGAGCGTGACCACCTTGGGAAGACACGAAACGCTGAGCGGAAAAGATGGCGCGACATCTCTACCGAGCTCGGGCGGGGTTATGATAACGGTGCCGGATTGGCCTCAGACTGGGAACACGGCCTTGAACGAGTCCTTTCGGAGGTCAATAAGCGCTCAGAACTCACCGGAAATCCGACCGACGTACAGACGGTCGTTCTCCGAACACACCAACGCTGACGTCCGGCCGATGGGTAAAGTGATTTCCAGTCGGCGCAGCTTGAACGAATACCAGAAATCCATGGTCACGTACTGTAACACGGTCAATCCGGACGAAAGAAGACCGGACGATAGCGTGGACAAGAAGACGGACGAATGCAACAGCGAGCTCATCGACAAGGAGTGCAGTTGGGACACGAACGCCGAGGGTGTGATATACGCTTTGCCGAACAAGGGCAAGTACAAGGATCTCAATCTCCAGTTGCAGGTGAACAATAATGGCACGCGGTATTCTTACGTATCGGTGCAAGACACGAAAACTGTGATGAGCAATTCCCAGAACGAAGCGCTGTACTCCAACGATATAGGCGATGGTGACTACGCCAGGATAGACGAGTTGCTCGGCGCCGAGAACTGTATATCGCCGGTCAGTGACGTTGGTAACCTAAGGACTTCGCACATTGGTGCGTCGCGTGCCGCCAGCCCGAAAGTGTTCAATATTCTGCCGTCCGTCGGCAAAGTGTCCTACAATCCCCGGGAGACGACCAAAGTGCCTTCAACACAGCAACAACCCTCGTGAGTTTTTTTTTTCCATTTAAATTTGTTTATGATAGAAGTAGCAACGGGCAGACCAGTCTTCGATATTGTTACGGTTGTAATTTTTGTTCCTCCTCTTTATAACTGAAACACTATATTGGAGGATACTTCTTTCATTCCTTCCTTCCTTCTTTCTTTCTTTCTTTGTAATGAGTGATCGAATGCTCGCAGGCGCGAGGCGAGCACGAGCGCGGCCCGCATGTGGCAGTGCAGCGATTGCCGCTTCGCGTACAACGCGTGGGGCGCGCGCTGCGACGTGTGCCGGAGCGCGCGCCCGCCGCACGCCGTCACGCTGGCGCCGCCGCCTGAACGATCCAGGTATGTTAATAAAACTAATGATAAGTAGTGTACGTTCAGTGGTCGCTGGCGTGACGATGTTAGTAGATGTTTAAGATAGGTGTAATGAAATTGGAATGTTTTTTGATGCTTGTTTGATGCGACTGAAATTGCAATATGGTAACTATCTCACATTCAAAAGTCCACCTCCATAGAGGGCGGAGATTATTTACCGATAGATGGCGTTGTCTCTTATCTATCTGTCGGTCTACCTTTTTGTCACTTTGTGCAATAAATAGAAAACGATTAAGTGTGGAATTGAAATACCCAGTAACTACCCCCCCAACAGGCCATTGGAATCGACACTATCTAACTGATTACAGTTAGATATATTTTTTTTCTTCACGTCGGTTCCAGGCCGAGTGCGTCATCGGAGACGGGCGCGCCGAAGCCGGAATTGAACCGAAACGAGCCGCCTAAGAAACTCACCGTGCCGATAGCCTCGCTCGACCACGATTTGAACAGCGACGAACTACTTTTTGCCGTTGGTAAGAATTATTGGTACTCTTCTAACAATTTTTTAACAATCCAATGCTGGGAATGAATTTTTTTCTCAACTACGGGAAGCTTGAAGTATAAGTGTGGAAATGCTCGATAGGCACCGTTCTGTCCGATGAATGTTTGAACGTTGATAAGCATAAGTACATATATAACATCACGCCAGGTCCCGAACGGGGTAGGCAGAAAGCACCGAGTGCCAAATATCTCATAAGAATAATATATAAGCATAAGTGACGTAGATAATAATTGTTGTCAGATTCGACTCCGACGGCGAGCAGCGGCGCGGCGGGCGCGGGGGCGGCGGCGGCGGGGGCGGGGCCGGGCGCGGCGGCGGGCGCGGGCACGTGGACGTGCGGGCGCTGCACGCTTCTCAACGAGTCGGGCGCTGCCGCGTGCGCCGCCTGCGCCGGCTCCAAGCCTTCGCCGCACCACTTCTGGTAGTATCGCTACACCTATACATCCTCATCTTCCCGCTACGAGAAAGATATCGGCGACAAAGGAACGGACTGCTCGAGTTGGCCGTCAACACCGTAGTCGCCAAAATACTTGATATGGTATTTTGAGTATACGGGATATTTTGAATTGTTATCTTCACGTACAGTTCTAACAAATACTTCCCTGGTATATACAAAACGATATGATTGTAAAATAAACTAGAATTTAATCGTAAGTACAGGAAGATGGGAGTCGATGTAGCTTCTTGTGTCCCGCTGTAGGTCTTGCAGTTCCTGCACGTTGCGGAACCCACTGTCGGCGAACCTCTGCCTCGCCTGCAAGACGCCGCCTGTGCCCAAGCATGGGGTCATGGGATCATCGACCGAACTCGACCACGGGGCCAGTAAGTACATCCAAATTGAGAGAGTATTCCGAAAACATATTATCTCAGTAATAGGGGTTATGTGTAGGAACTATGAGATCACACTTTAAACGTACCGGAATAAGTACAAAAACAATAAGCGTTCTTTATTTGTTAGATATTGCAGTTGCGCTTCATTATTTATTTATTTATTTATTTAAATATACTTAGCTATGCTAATGCTAGCTAACTAATGCTCGCTAATTGCCAGGATGTAGTGGTTTGTAGTCACATTTTCCGTCCAGGTTGCTGAGTTTTGTTTGCGTTCTAGCGTCCGTGTTCCTAGTGGAACTCTACAAGACACAGGTTATGCTTAATCCATCTAATAGCGGCTGCCTCACAGGCTTTATGACAGATTAATGTTCGCCTATCGCATAATAAAAAAATGTCAGTATTTAACATGTGAATGATTTAACTTGAATCTCAAGTTTTCGTATTTCGTAGCGGGCCGAAGTCCCTCCCCGCGCCGCAGCTCCCGTCACACGCCGGCGCTGCCCCGCCGCGGCTCGCGGCACAAAACGCCGCCGCCGGAACAAAAGTAAGCGTCTATACTTGGCTCGTGCTGTGGTGAATAGACAGCTGATAAACATACATGTATTGTTCTCATATATATAAAATGTAAAAAAAATATATATATAACAATAGTTTTAAACTACAGAGCGAGTGTGAACATCACAGCTCAAAATGGATCAAAATCAAAATTAATTTATCGTGGACAATAGGGTACAGTTAAAGTTGTCAGGGTGAGAGATTTTGATCATCATCGCATATACGTATATCATCACATAAATGTGAATATGCCCACGACAATAGGATATACAGTTGGTATGTACGGTAACGGTATCGTGCGGTGCGCAGGCCGGAGCCGTGCGAGTGGCCGTGCTCGGAGTGCACGTACGTCAACAGCGGCGGCGCGCCCGCCTGCGACATGTGCCAGTCGCCCCGCGCGCGCCTGCTGCCCGCCGCGCCCGCGCCGCCCACGCTCGACGACGACGACTCGCGTAAGACACGACACCTACCCCCTCCCCTCCCTCACCCGCCCCCTCACCCTCCCCCTCTCCATCACCCGTTCCGTCTTGGGTGCACTTTTAGTTGGCTGCGTTTAAGATCAATACGCCAGTTGATGTCATGTTAGGATCTTTATCGTTACAGCGGAGGGGTCAGACGGCGAACGCCAAGAGAGTACTCCGATGGAGATCCTGCGGTTGAGAGAAGAGAGTCACGCCTGGACGCAGTGGCAGGAGGTTTTGGCGCAGTGCAGTGCCGTGAGTACAATTTGATGTATAGAGAGTAGTGAAAATTAGAAATAAAAAACTTGTGGAAGATCGCGAGAAAGATGCTTGGGTACGAATTACGATTTACGACTCCGTACAGTAAAGTATTACTCTGCGATTGCATGGCAAAGGCAACTATTACATCGGCCATGGGACATTCAGTGTTTGTATTTTCTGGCATTACATTTGATATGTGACTTACCGGCCACGACTAGTAATATTTGAGAAAGAAAGAAAGGAATATAAATGTTTAGAAATATTATTGTAGTATATCAGCTGGCCGGAGACCCTAGCGCGGGATCTGCATAGTTTGTGATCAAATATCTGTATGTGGCTGTCCCAAGATATTACATAATGTTTGTTCCGCAGACGGGCGAGCCGTACGTGGACGAGTCGTTTCCGGCGTCGCCCCGCTCGCTGTACTACGGCGGCAGCGCCGAGGGCGGCGCGGCGGCGCGCTGGCTGCGGCCGCACCAGATCCACGTGGACGCCGACCACCGCCTGCCCTGGGTGGTGTTCCGGGACCCGAGACCCTCGGACATATCGCAAGGTGATCGTCACATCCCCATCTTTGCGGTTTACCATACAATGCCTTGGTAGCTTTGATTGCATGCAGAATACTGATTTACCCCCAATCTCGACCTCCCATCACCGCAATGGGTCGTTATACTCGTTTGGATGTAATTTAACATGCAATGTGCAGGTGTTCTCGGCAACTGCTGGCTGCTGTCTGCCCTGGCGGTGCTGGCGGAGCGCTCGGCGCTGGTCCGCGGCGTGCTGGTGCGGGCGGAGCCCCCCCGCGGGGCCTACCAGCTGCGGCTGTGCAAGGACGGCCGCTGGCTGACCGTCACCGTGGACGACCTGCTGCCCTGCAACAAGAAGGGGCACTTGGTCTACTCACAGGTGACAGCCACCTCTCTCTCTCACCAACATATAGTCGAACCCATTTCAGTCCTCAAGAGTAACATTGACTATGAATAAAATGAATATTGTCTAAAACCAACTTGAAATAAAACAAAATTGATTTATTGTTAAATTTTATAACTGCAGGCAAAAAGGAAACAATTATGGGTGCCATTGATAGAGAAAGCTGTAGCGAAACTGCACGGGTGTTACGAAGCATTGGTTTCTGGACGCGCGATTGAAGGTGACAATATTTAGAATTTCTGTCTTTAGTGTTTTTGGGTAGACTGATTCAAGGTCACTGAGTGTTTTTAGAAATCCATATTTCTTATTCATTCTTCAATATAAATGTGATCGAGCCGAATTCACAATACCTACTCATTGGATCTATTATCTCAGTTTCATATAATTTACTTTAATTGCAATTTGAATAATTTAGTTTTTTTCCTCTGTCGTCCAGGTCTCTGCACTTTAACAGGAGCCCCCTGCGAGTCGGTATCTCTGCAAGCGGGAGGTGCTGGCGGGGGAAGCGGGGGCGGAGCGCCCCTAGAACAGCTGGACCGGGATCTGGTGTGGGCGCAGCTGCTGTCGTCGCGACAGGCCTGCTTCCTTATGGGGGCCAGTTGTGGAGGGGGAAACATGAAGGTAATTAATTAATAATTATGTATATATGTTATTTGATAGTTTTATGTATATATTTGATAGTTGTATATCTCAAATCCGTACGCCATAAAACGCAAAATATGCATTGAACTGCAATACTGCAAATCTTGAAATATACCGTTGCGCATGGAATTAGGCGTCTTTGCCTTTCTCTGTTCATGCAATTCATTTATCAATGGTGTCCTGGACGAGTATGCAGGTGCATGTGGTGGATGTGGTGCATGTGCAGGTGGACGAGGAGGAGTACCAGCGGCTGGGGCTGCGGCCGCGGCACGCGTACTCTGTGCTGGAGGTGGCGGAGGTGGGCGGCGCGGCGCCCGTGCGCCTGCTGCGCCTGCGCAACCCCTGGGGCCACTACACGTGGCGCGGCGCCTGGGCCGCCGGCTGCCCGCGCTGGACGGACGCGCTGCGCCGCGCGCTGCCCGCGCCGCCCGCGCACAGCGACCGCGACCGCGACCAGGGCGTGTTCTGGATCAGCTTCGACGATGTGCTCAAGTCAGTGAACTCATCGTCATATCATAATTTAACTGGCCTCGTGATCGCGTGGCCGGCTACCCTGACTGCAAAACTTCATTCACTGCATTCAATTCCCGAAATTGGAATCGGATAGCTGTCTGTAGCATTGTCCGCAGTGATTATTACAACTTACTATTATTATTTTAGTAATAATCTGTAGATCAATCAATTGAAATGTATCATGTTCGTTGTTCCATATGTTTAATTCAACCATAATGGAATGAAAATAATATAGTCACAAATTAACATATATAACATAGTATAACACAAATGAACTTTTTCTCTCTCCGTCTCCCACTAGATATTTCGACTGCATAGACATATGCAAGGTGCGCGTCGGCTGGCACGAGGTGCGGCTCGCCGGCATCCTGCCGCCCATGTCCTCCACGAGGCACCTCACGTGCCTGCTGCTGACCGCCACGCAGCCCACGGAGGTGGACTTCACGCTGTTTCAGGAAGGACAGAGGTGTATATTGTGTTTCTGATTGACCTTCACGATTACACAGGCGGCGGGACCCTGATAGGTATACTCGTATGTAGTGGGACATTCTAGAATGAACATTAAACAACCTTACAACGGAACTAATTATTGCACACTGAAATATCTTCCACTAGATCTAGTATGTATAAGAAACAGTATATATGTATGTATGACTGGCTTCGTGATCGAGCGTTTAGAGAAACTGACTGCGAAACTATTGGTAGTGGGTTCGGTTCCCATCCATCACAAACATTTGTGTGATGAACACATTGGTTTGTTCTGTGTCTGGGTTTATAAAAGTATCTATATGTCTATCGGCTGTCCAGCATAACAGGCATTTATTTATCTAATTAACTTCTATATTTAAAATCTTATTTAAACACTTCGAAGTTAAGCAAGTCGCAATGATTTTGTTTTTCAGGAACTCCGCAAAGAGTCAGCGCTCGCAGCTGGATCTCTGCGTCGTGGTGTTCAGGACGAAGTCCGGGCCCAGTGCGCAGGTCGGGAAGCTGGTCGCGCATAGTAAGAGACAGGTGGGTTGTTACTGGATACTAAATCCCTCTCGCTGTGAGAGTTGACCCGGTCCGGCAGTGGACCAACAAAGGGACGAAAAAAAAACAACAAAAAAAAACATTGTTGGATATACCTTATGCGGACCTATCGATTACACGTCGCATTGTTCAGTTCGCCAGTCCAGCGATGGGGCAGATGGGGAAACATGGACTGGTGAATCAAAAAGTAGAGGACAAGAGAAAGAGGAGCTGTGGCCATGCTTAAGTCCAACAGTGCCCATTAATAATAATCTGCAGCGATATAAATTTTGCTACATTCAATTGATATTGCTATTATATTTTACGGCCGTATCCTGCTAGGTTTCTGTACCCAGAGAGCACTGATTGTCATAACTCAATGCTCACTGGTATTTTTCACCATTCAAAAGTCGTTCTAATCAGAAATGCGTCAAAAAACGCCAGGTCAAGAAGTACCTCATGCACAAGCGCAGACGAGACTTCGTCGCCAACAATGTCAAATGATCGCTTCCAGGTCCGGGGTTTCGTCGGCTGCCACAAGATGCTGGAGAAGGGCTTCTACTTGGTGGTGTGCCTCGCGTTCAATCACTGGCACACGGGGCTGGAGCTGGCGGACAGCTCGGCCTGGCCGCGCCACGTGCTCGCCGCGCACTCCTCCAAGCCGCTCACGGTGGAGCGGCCGTCGCTGCACCCGCACATACTGGCCGACGCCATCATCGGGCTCACGCTGGCGCGCGGACAGAGGCACGAGGGCCGCCAGGGCATGACCGCGTATTACTTGACCAAGGTAACGTACGTCTGCTCAGTGTCTTTATCGGCTGTCCGGTCACCATAAACCAGCTATTAATTTGCCTAACTTCGAATCGGACAGCCGTGTGTAGAATTGTCCATAGATATTATTATTATATCATTGTATCATTATTCCAGCAGACATACTGGCATATTGTAGGGTGTCTTAATGGACCGATAACCTTACGAAGGCCAATAGTAATGACCGGTTCAGTTCTATGGAAGACGCAGTGTTTGGCATACGTTAAGAAAAATCTATCTCATTGGATCAATAGAGCCTGATGTGATGATGATGAAGACTATTGTATATGAAGTTCACAAATGGCCTCTTAGCTCCACAGATATTATGCTTGTGTAGAAAACATTTTTATTGTATAATGTACTTTGAATTTTTCATTATCAAAACGAATCAAATAGCTATAACAAAAATATAAACTTTCTAAACTAAACAAGGAATGCCCCGGACTTCCGGAATATGTTCCTAGTTGATTAATAATATTCACTAGTTTGACAAGCGAGTGCTCGTACTACATCTCGCTTCCCAGATGTTTGCCTGCGAAGAGGTTTATATGTATGTACTCGGTATCAGGGCTGGGCCGGGCTGGTGGTGATGGTGGAGAACCGCCACACCGACAAGTGGATCCACGTGAAGTGCGACTGTCAGGAGAGCTACAACGTGGTGTCGACCCGCGGCGAGCTGAAGACCGTGGACTCCGTGCCTCCGCTGCACAGGTGATGACCATGACATGGCGCTCTTCAAGAAAGACGTGAAAAGAGCTCTTCTTCAAAACCGGCAACGCATGGGTAACTTGTCCGATGTTGCACATGTCCAT
>DWUN01002687.1:0-13345 GCA_018249975.1 Passova gellias
TCAAAACTACTGGATCGATTTTAATCATTTTTTCAGTGAGTGACATAGGCCATATATTTTATACCCTTGCGAAGCCGGAGCGGGCTGCTATGTTTTTATATACAACGTGCACAGTTTTTCTATAGTGTATTTAGTATCATTATTGCATCCGTGCAAAGCCGGGGCGGGTCGCTAGTGTTGGATAAAACTGAATACGACGTACAGTGCCAGCGCGAGGAATGTCCATTGTTCACGGGTGGAATAAAAAGTTAGCGTTGTGCTGTGGTTTGCGTAACTTTAATGGTAACGAGCGCTTAAACAAGGGACTGTCGGCAGCCGTGAATACTAATGGTGGTCGCCATGACGCCTCATGACGTGACGCGTCATCGGGGACTTTAATGCGATAACAATCACATTTAGGCCGATGGAGGAATCAAAATTGTAACAACTGTAGTGTCACCGTTGACTCTGGTACTTTCCCGGGCAAACCATCAACATGTTCCACCGCCTCCCGCACACATCCTATACCATCAAGATTAGCTCCGAAATATGGATTGACACTTTAGAGATTTTTTCAATGTATTATCTGTGGCAATTCCGACACGGATTAAAATGGTTTAAGCCAAAAACTTGCCAAAGTCATAAGAAAAACTGTTTTTCGTCTTATCATGGCTAATACAGCAAGAGAATTATGAAGTCGTTATCGTATATACTGTAACAAGCGACGTACAATCGACATTAGACATTTCGACTACAATAAACTTACCTAAAAAAACAACATTCCTGAGTAGACTCCTGAATGCTATACTCTATGTACCAAAAGCAGTTGAATAGAACCAACCGAAATCCGCGTCCTACGCAATGAGGAAGTAGTTAAATTTAATTAATTAGAAATCGTTGGGCCGCCCACGGACTAGTACCGATTTGATGTCTCAATTAGTGCCCTGACTCTGGAAAATGTAGAATTGTCGACGTATCAATTTCAGAGCTCGGACGAAACGGCAATTTAGTGGCGTCGTATTACAGAACATTACACCGACAGATTGCGTAAATGGACGGCGCAGCGAAGGACTTTGATTTCGTTTGCGCGATTTGTTTACTTCGCCTCCTGTCGGCAGAGTGCGGATTTTTTCAACCTCTTAATTTATTTTACACAGTTGGACAGTGGTCTCCTCAGTGGGAAAGTATAAGAGCGTAGTGTAGCACGCTGGCCAAGTGCGGATTGGCAGACTTCACACAACTCGACAATATTACATTATACTGTAACACATTGCAACGTGTGCCAGGTATACGCACGATGTTTACCTTTATCGTTACAAAGCATTCCGATTATTCAGTTGAGTTAAAAAATGAGCGTAATTACGAGTACTACACACCATCTCCTCTTTTACTTTCTTTAACTCCGATCTTGGCGCGTAAAGAACTCTATATTTCATTACGTCTTAACGTGAACACAATACGTATGTTGACGCTTGGAAAGAAAATAAAAAAATATATATTCTAATAACACAACTCGCATTAATTGAAAACTTAAGGCAGTATTATTGTTATGAGGCCATAATCTATATTTTTTTGTTGTAGCTTATCTCTAAAGCAATTATTATGTTTGTTACTTAATCTACCTTTTGTTACTTTTGATGTTATCTTTACCGTACGTTATAGTTATACACCGATTACGACATACAATGTTTTACTCGGATGCAAGAGGCTAGTCTCAGTGTAGCTGTAACTCAAGAAATCATGTTAATCATTTAATTTTATGTTTTAATAAAATGTAAGGTATCAAAGATAATTATAAAATAAACGATAACAGACACTTTTCGAAAAAATATTTGGATGTAAATGAAGATAAATTTGGGGTTTGTATCATTGATCCACCTCGATCTCATCTGTAATCCAGAGACACGACAGAGTAAACTTATTACTACCTACGTAAGTAGAATTATATACTGTATGGGATGAGTGGAATAGAAAATATTATTGAACTACACGGAAATGAAAACTGTTTTATACTGTTTTATACTGTTTTATACTGTTTTATACTGTTTTATACTACTAGATGTAGTATTAGACATAATGGTTGATAAGTTTTCGATGAACAATAAAACTTACTTGTATACGACTATAACTGTAATATAGCTAAATGTAGCATTGGCATGGGATATTCAAACCGACCGAAAGACAAACAAAACGCTCTGCGTGTACAACGAGGAACCCCATGATCCCGGTATCAGTATGGCGGAGCGGTGAGCTATCGGAATATATGAGATGCATATTGTTGTGTACCTACACGTACACCGGCCAGCTTGTGCGAAGTGGCCACTGCGGGCCTTCGCTCCATGTAATGTGTCTAATGTTACAATTAGAACAAAGCATCATTTTGAGGTCGTTATCAGATGCATTACCCTTGACTATTAAATTAGACTTCAACTGCTGCTTACTCTTTCAACTCTTTCAAGGACATAAGAATTAAAGCGCTTCTGCTTAGCGAGAGGAATGGAGCGGTTTCAGAAATTAGTATCACTCCTAATTACCAATGAATACTAACTAGCTTATTATCACTAGTAGCAGTAGCAACGCATATTAATTTATCTAACTAATACTAACAGTACTATTCCTAAAGTGCCGGTCGAGTTCGGCTGCAGTATTTTCCTGAGTGACAAAATATAATTGGCTAACGCTGTACTTTTTAGCATTCTGGGAAAAACCGAAATATGAACGCGAAGTAAATGAGTGGCCGAGGAAAAAAGTTAAAGTTTTCGTTCGAGAATTAGGTACCTACACGAGCCAATTTTGTGCGTCAATTACCTGTTTATTTTTTACTGTTATACTAAAAAGGAGTAGATATACTCAGATTTTTAGATTCTTTGGAAGAAAAATATTGAAAGGAGAGGTATGCGTCGCCTGCGGTGTATTAAAAAGTTTTATTGCATTCTTGGAATGGTTTGCTTAAACAATTGGTCAACAAACATATTTTGTCGATGGTCCTTTCGTCCGTGACTTGAACGTTTCGTCGAATAATACTAAAAAAATAGACGTTAGCTTTACAAATATTGTGACTAACAAGTACTTGTAAGTAAGTAACAGATACAAATACATACAAGGTACCTTGGATTTATTAAGTTTTGCTCTCGACGCGCTGTCGTCTCCTGAAAGATATCCATCTTATTTCGAGAAACGTTTCGCATAATCGAGTGCAATCATTTATTTTGCATTTGGCACAAGTCGATCGATAGAAATCGATATGCTGTAGCATCAAATTTGAATTTGAATTTGAATCAATATTACTTCCAAATACCTATCGTAACTTTTGTTAGACGAGGAGAACCTACGAAAAGTACCGCGGTGCCTCGAGAGAAGCAATAGGTTAGCGGAATTTATACCCACTAAAACCCTTCGGTGGTCTTCCTCAGCATTATGCGAAGTTCTCCGGGAACTCCAAAGTAACGCAACGATGTCCTCCTAACGCTTTGTTCTTGTCTCATCCTACACCTCCCGGTGTTTACGACGGCATGCAGCCACAGACGGCGTCGGTCTTCTCCTTCTGGTGCCGAACTGCAAAGACAATATCTATCTACCCATTTTAACCATAATGCGTTTATGAGCGACAGGAATGGACTCGTTTTAATACTTTGATTATTTAGCGATAGGAGCGTACGTTATTTATTGCGTGTACTGAAATTAATTTTCAGGAGCTGGCGTGACGTTTCCAAGTTAAAATTGACATCGTGCTTGGCGGTCGGCTCGATGAAATAGGTATGCTAATAAAATATTAACACCGCGGACTGAAAATATGACAAAAGTGTGTTCGACTAACCAGAGGAAAAAATACAATTCCCAGGGAAAATTGAGGATAAAGGTGATGCTGTTCATATAGTATGCGGAAGCTGCCAAAGGACACCGAAAACCTGAATTTTACCCATACTAATGTTTATGAGGATTGGGGTATAAATTCAGAACAAAACAACACAAAAACAATAAATATTGATATGATAGTTGAATAATTGTATTGTACAGTTATTTGATTATTATATGATTATAGTGTGATCAATATGATGTTCAAAGATAAAAGAAATGAAGTATCCAGCAACACTAAAGTGATCAAAACAAACACGGCGGTCGCCGGCCGCTCGCGGCCGCGAGGCTGCTCGCGCGACCCTGCGATTTACCAGTAAACGCGATCGATAAAAACAATGAAAATAGACGCGGCACGCTGCCTACAACAAACCTTTACATAAATCTGAACGCAATCTCGACTACCCCTCGGTCACTCTATTATAAATTTAAAAACATCGCACTATTGAAATCATTGACATTTGGAATAACCTTTCCAAGATGATTCTAATAGGATTTGAGACGGCAGATTACCGTAATGGTGATGCAATAAGCGGTATTTTATTATGGGTACTCACCAGATGCAAAACGGTGTTCACCACCTCGCGGTTGGTCACCTGTCCGACTTCAATCAACCCGATAAGAACTGCAAATTTCAGACTATCGTTCGTCGTCATTCTGACAACTTCCTCAGGTCTTTTGATTTCACTAAACGGCGGAGATTGTAAGTCCGCCATGATTTTTTATGTCACAATTCACTGCTACACAATTTTAAAATCCACTCACGACGAGAAAATTCAAGAAAACATTATTACATCGGCTCACATGATAACGCACCAATGTCGTTTTCTGCCATTTTGGAATCAGGTAGTGTTACCATTCTAAAAGAAATCGTAGCATAATTTACCAACTTAATCAATATTTTGGATTGGGAAATACCAGAAGAAGTTTTGCGCTTCCTTTTATTGATATATATATGAGTTTAAAATAAAGTTCTATTTGATTAAAATTAAAGACTTGCTACAAAACCGTAGTTTGGGGTACCAGCTTTTTAAATGACTATCATAAATCCCTTTCATTAGCTTTTTCCTTAAGGTGATCTGTTTTATTGCTCATTATATTTATAAAATGAAGACGTGTTATTTAATATACCAGAAAACTAATTTATATTACACATTGCAAAAGTATCTGTATAATAACTTCCGCATATACTTGGAAATCGGGATAGTGCTGGCAACTTCATTTCATTTCTAACACAGCTACCAACATTACATAATCAAAAATCACCAACATGTTTTAATTCATTCTATGCTGTTCTGATTTAAATTATAAATATTCGTCACCTTTAATGAGTCATACCTCTTATATTCGTTGAGTTAAATCCTTCATTGCGAACTATACCAAAAAATAAAGGTGTATTTTACAAATATTCTGACATTGTATTCGGCTTTCAAATTTTATAATATTGGCCTCACTGTCCTCTGAAATTCGTACAAGTCTGTCCGAGTTTCTAATGCGATATCACCTTATGCCGACTTCACTTTAAGTTAGTTAGTCACAGACTGTGAATTAAACATGGCGGCGATTGACGTTGATCCTCCTAAGGTATTAGATTATATTTGCTAATTAATGAAATTATATGATTATAAACGTTACTAGTTTTAGTGTTTACAAACTTAGCAAAGTGTTGTGTACCAAGTTACTTACAATTTTACCTTTTATCAGTTTATTCGATATGGGCGTTCTCCTCTCACTGTTTATAAATTCGTCGAGAGCATCCTGCCTATTCACTACTCAATAATGCTAATAAAAGGAAATAGTTCTCCTGCATCGGCAATGTTATGCAAACAAACGTCGCTTACTGGTATATCAAGGTTTATGTAAGCAAATTGTTTATTTTCTAAATGTGTAAGAGAAATCGCCTCATAGATGGAGTCCATCATGCGGACATTGAAGTTGTCGGGGCACGTCGGGTTCGACAGCCTCCCTGACCAGCTGGTCAACAAGAGTGTTCAGAATGGGTTCGTCTTCAATATACTTTGCATCGGTGAGTACAGAATGAATCACTGCGCCTACTTACACTTGTATTAATCACCAACTGGGACTCGCCTACTTATTCTTTATCTCTAGAGCCTGATTTGTGGTCGACTATATTTAAATTAGATATCTACGAATCGTATTCCTTCTCGTGATAACCACCACTCTGTAACAATTGAAATACAAGTAACAATCTTATAAAAAACTAAATACATTTAAAGTAAGAAATCCTTTCGCTTACTAAATTTAATATTTTTTAAATGTTTAATAACTTGTTTACCGATCGACTGATATTCTCTTATTCCATAGAAAAAGGTGGCTCCATGGAATATGATTATCTTGACACCAATTAATTTAAAACTTTATCCTTATGAGTGATGTTGATTGAAATTCATTAATACCTTTAATAGGAGACTTAAACAGAAAATACTGCTTAAACCCCCACTATATTCGTTAATGATCTTTAATGCTGTATAGCTGCTAGCATGCTTTTACACTCCCAACGTTTATCTGGTTATTGTCAATATGAATATTTTCTTTTTATAGGAGAGACAGGTCTAGGAAAGTCCACTTTAATGGACTCTCTGTTCAACACAAATTTTGAGTCCTCACCCAGTCCTCATAACTTGCCCACCGTGAAGCTAAAGGCCCACACATATGAGTTGCAGGAAAGCAGTGTTCGACTGAAAGTGAGTAATAATGTTTTTAAATAAGTTGTACAAATCTCTCCCCTCAATCGACTCGAGTGGGTTGAAGAATATGTATATAATTTACCTGGTACAGTATCAATTTCCTAAAAACTCTATTGTATAACACTATAATAAGCCTCACGCTGGAGCCAATGATACATTACCGATGGCCTATCTGCATAGTTGTCGGACAGAAGCATATGGAAACATCAATATTTACTACTACTCATATAATAAATGTTATGTATTATCACTTTTTGTCAAATGCCTGTATTAAGAGCAAATCATCAAATGGTGTAGGCTCGTTTGTCAGCCTCTGTAATTGCAAACGAGGGGCAGAGGAATGAGTTGTAATATAAATGCATTCAATTATGGCACAATCATTCAATCACTGCCTGCATCCTGCTATGTATTGATGGCTCTCAAATTCAACCCACATACTAGTGGGTTACGTAAGATATTAATTGTTTCAAAAACTTGCTGCTCTAGACAAACTAAACAAATAAAGATCTACTAATGCAAATCTGTGAATAGGATTTTGTACTGATCATTTAATAGGGTTCAGTTAGCGAGGCAGTGCCATCTCGTGTGGCATGGAATAGTAACGATTCGGTTCAGCCTTTGACATGTTAATCGCCTTAAACTCACTTAGGTTGTTTGAATTTACAATTTTTATAAAATCTCTAATACAACCCTCGTTTATTGGTGTCACATATGTAACACTGGTAAGACCGGACCGTGCCGATCGATGCGGTAACCATTGAACTAATGTCTTAAATAGTCTTTATTTGTCGCTCGAACCTCGTGACATACACTGGAGTAACTGACCAACGATGGTATTAACAACAACTGACGCCCGGTGGATCACTGTCTTATATTGCTTTTAGTATATACAATTAATAAACATGTTTTGGTATCTCCCCTACAATGTAGCTAACGATCTGCGACACGGTGGGCTACGGCGACCAGGTCAACAAGGAGGACAGCTTCAAGGCCGTGGTGGACTATATCGATGCACAGTTTGAGGCCTACCTGCAGGAGGAACTCAAGATCAAGCGCTCCCTGTCCGCCTACCACGACAGCAGACTGCACGTCTGTCTGTATTTCATCTGTCCGACAGGTTTGTTGACATTTTTTCTCTTCTGCGAACTCCATGAGCATTTTTTAATGACACATTTGAATTCAATATATCATTAAGAATATTGAAAACGATTGTAACCGTTCGTGTCAAAAATATCACTCGATGCAATTTGATATAATTCGCCATAAACTATTGACATTTCATTAGGTAACCGGGTCAACGGGACACCACGAGTGACATAGAAATTGACGGCTGTCCTTGACATTAGGCACCTATCGATATGCACGGTCCGTTCGTATCGACACGGAACACGTACGCCCCGGTACCGTGCGCCGCGAGCCCCGGCGGCGGACGTAACGAGACCTACTTTTACTTTACCTGACCGCCCTCGATGCAGGACCCGCTAGATGGAGCTGACTTTCTGATTGTTTATGGTATTCTCTAGTGATTTGTTTTCGTTGCGTATGTATTATTTTAAAGGTGTTCTCCTGACCCGGTCACTCTTCTGATGGATTTTTGTAGGTACTCGTCTATATAATTAATTATTCCCGATTGAGTAACAATATTCTTGATAAACTTATTTTTGAAAATACTGAAATGTTACTGAGTTATTATGCTCAAATCCGTGTAAGTGATGATCATGAGATTTGTATATTGTATTTTCAATTCATAACAAAATATCTTCTATACAAGTATAATTACATCTCTGTCTAGTCACAATAGCATTTACAATTTGCAGGGTATTTGCATACTATATTTAAAATAATATTCATATAATGTAATAAGAAACTCACACAATACAATACAGTGCAACAGACACCCAACTTATGCTATATATGTATATTAAAATATGTAATATTTTTTGGCTGGCAGATAATGCTTATAGTAAGTACTTTCTTATATTATAATTCCTTTAGACTTAAACGACTTACGACGACTGTATTCTAATTTCCATTGTATAACTCAGCAGAACAGAGGACGAGTGTAGAGACACGCTTGAATGCCTGTTTTGGCGGCATGCCGGCCATGGTTGACAAACTCATCTAAACTAACGTTGTGTAACTATATAGTAAAGTAGGTATTGACTTAGCGGTACGGGTAGACCATCATATCATATTAATGCAACTCCTTCTACAGTCTCATATAGATAGCAATTTTCTATTAAATTAGTACATAATTAGTACATTTGTTGTCAATAGACCCGTTTCCGTTAGCCAATTACTGGCATGAAGTAAATAAATATACTTTTAGATTACGAAAGGAACGGTGCAAGTAAGATAAAGTCGTTCATGTATTTTATTATAAGTATTAGAAGCCATACTCGGTTTCAACTATAATAGCTTTCTTCCGTAGGGACTTGTGTTTCTGAGACGTCACTAATACAAGTAGCGTTTTAATAATAATGTCGAAACGTGAACTCCGAGTAACAATAGCATAGTATAATTTTTGTAGTAATTTAATCTTGAAACTAATATTCAGCAAATTAACGAGGGACTCGCCGCTGACACATTCCATATCGAATATGGCACACTGCAGGTATACCGTGACGCACGTCACGCCCGACATGAATCGTGCTCGTACTATTGCAGGTCACGGGCTCAAGTCGATCGATCTGGTGTGCATGAAGAAACTGGACACCAAAGTGAACATCATTCCCATTATCGCCAAGGCCGATACCATTTCCAAAACTGAGCTGCAAAAGTTTAAGGTAACACAGAATATGTTTTCGATGTTTCCCTTATCACTGACCATCCTCGACTGTAACCTACCACAGTCATACATTCCAACAACAGCGGAATGTACGCAGAGTGGGCTCCGCTACGTAATGTTACTCCTATACTCTATCGACAGTCATTGTTTGCTTTCACGATGAATGCATGCTTTGCGACGAGCCGCTGCAGTGTTATCTGTTGTATGCGGAATTTAGATAGATCGCTCGTCGATCGTTCTGGGGATTATTAATGATTCAATCGTCCATCTCGAAACTTCGCTGACATTCATAGTACAAGTGGTATGAACACCCGCGGTTCTAAACCCGATGTAGTTAGATCTATGATATATGTTCACTGTAACAGAGATGATATAAATTAGTCGGTGATGGAATCGTTGCAGTCGAAGATAATGCAGGAGCTGCAAGCGAACGGGGTGGAGATCTACCAGTTCCCGGTGGACGACGAGTCGGTGACGGAGGTGAACTCCAGCATGAACAGCCACATCCCCTTCGCCGTCGTGGGCAGCACGGACTTCGTGAAGATCGCCAACAAGACCGTGCGTGCGCGCCAGTACCCCTGGGGAACCGTGCAAGGTGCGGCGCCACGGCCACCTACCGCCGCCTAGCGCCTACTACTTTTCCTAATCAATTGATATCCATACACGTTTTCGTGAAGCTATACTCTAACAACAGTATCAGTATTAAAGAAGAACCTGCTTTTTCTTCTTGACAATTCATTTAATTGAATGGTTGTCGTCAATGTTCCACAGTTGTAATTGGAGTTCTATTAAATCTGTTAACTAAACAGTACGATTTTCGCGCGCAACGTTACAGTGGAGAACGAGTCGCACTGCGACTTCGTGAAGCTGCGCGAGATGCTCATCCGCACCAACATGGAGGACATGCGCGAGAAGACGCACGCGCGCCACTACGAGCTGTACCGGCGCCGCCGCCTGCAGCAGATGGGCTTCACCGACGTCGACGCCGACAACAAGCCCGTGAGCGCTCCGCCCCTCCCCGCCCCGCCCCGCCGTCGCTCGATCATTGTGTAACGCTACGATCGTCACGTGCTTTCGTTTCCAGGTGTCGTTCCAGCAGACGTTCGAACAGAAGCGCAGCGCCCACCTGGCCGAGCTGCAGCAGAAGGAAGACGAGATGCGGCAGATGTTCGTGCAGCGCGTCAAGGAGAAGGAGGCGGAGCTGAAGGAGGCCGAGAAAGAGGTATGTACATATTTGCGATACCTTTACTGCCGACAGGGACGCGCTCAACGTTATAGGGCCCGCTCCGGACCATATCATCAATCCCACATTACAAATTGAAATAGATAAGTATAGAATATAAGCTCAGATAATTTGAAATGAAACAACATGTCCAGATTTAATTCTGAAACCTATGTCTGGTAATTGAATATCAAATATGTAATCAGAAAATGTATGCTGACCTTATCTAGATTGGAAACGTGGAGGCCCGTTTTATAGTTTTGATCTCCAAGATATCTCATAAGACATCACTTTCAAATTGTTACACTATTTGTACACTCTGTGCAGTCAATGTACGAGTCGACCGCGTTAACGACATAACGTACGGTGAACGTCATTTTCAGCTTCATGCCAAATTCGACAAGCTGAAGAAGGACCACACGGAGGAGAAGAAGAGACTGGAGGAGTTGCGGAAGAAGATCGAAGACGACACCATCGAGCTGAACCGGCGCAAGCAGCAGGGCGCCCAGCCGCACCACACGCTCACGCTCGGCAAGAGCAAGAAGAAGTAGCGCGACTCGCCGCGGGAACACCTCGCCGCCTTCTACGGAACGTCGCTACTACTTCAGACATTTTAATGCATCGAAAGTACCCACCCAGCCTTAGAACATTACTGCAATACCTGAGTTCGGTCTGCGTGTCATGTAATACGGTACATTCTAACATTCACGACAATTTTCTTGTGCATAATAGTAACGGATCCCTTCGAAGGTCCGTATGGCCGCGCCGTGACCGCCGCTCGCCTGCGGCCGGCGCGATCGGCATAATCATCACTTGTATCCTTACATCTTATTAAATATACTCAGTGTATACAGAAATTCCTAAACACTGAATCCTAAGCGAGTGCCTGTAATCAGTACGACGGGGTACCGTAGCCGCTACTCCACTGACAGGTTATATTATTGACAGATATTTTATCGAAACGTTGTTCAGTGAGCGCATCATTTTTAATGATGACCGTCTTTATGGTTAATGTATTGATTTATATGATAATTCCTGGAATCTTAGCCCATCCTAGGTTTAGGTTACATTGTACCAAATTTTAATTTATGTCATTCTGTAGCGTAAGATTTACCGGTAACATTTATTTGTAAGCAATATTGACACAATATTGTTACTTCCGTGTGTTACATTTTTATTTAATCATAGAGGATTGTATCCGATTTTGATGTGACTAGATATGTACCGTAATATTCTAGTATAGGAATACACTCAATGATCTAAGTAACTATTTTTATCGTCACATAATGAGGCATAATGTAATGTAATAATTCGTAGGTCGTAGAGGACAGTATGTGTGAATATCGTATCTTAGCATACAACAATATGAACGGTAAAACTCCATTATAAATGTGTTTAATAGCCGCTTTAATACCTGTAGTAGTACAGGTCAGGTCGACGAGCGACCGCGTGCACGCTGCCGTCGATCCGAATTTCATAAGTCACCGCTCCAGAATACCCGGACCTGCCTCGCACGTGGCTCCCCGCCCCACTCGCTCCCTCTGCTCTTGATCCTGTTACCTCCACGGTATGTGTCCCTAGTGTCACTCTCTCTCTACTTCTCTTTGCGTCCGTTCTTCCCAGATTTTATTCTTTTCTAAAGATTTTCATTCCATTGTTTAAATTTGTTTCAATCGAAAGAAAGTAATTTGCTTATTTGTATTTTATATGTAAGGTATTTTTCCCCTACTAGGAGTGTGTGGCGTAAACCTGAACGATTTTCGAATTGGAGATTATATGAAGAGCTTCATGTAGCTATTGCCTCGTACCGACATTCCCGGGGTTCGGATCGGAGGCAGTGCGTGCTCGCCCCGAATGTTGCCAGTGGGACGTTCTAACTGAATATATGTATTATCGTTATTTTATTCAGTGGTTTGTTCATGTTTGCCGTTCATTATTTGATGATATAATTTTATTGTGAACGAATTAACTCCTGTATTGTGTTATAGGTAACAGACCTTGCAGTAACATGCTCTCTGACTTAGTATTATAATGACGTCTCAGTGATCGGCCCGGGAGCGGCGCGTGCACTGCATGTATCGTTCATTCCTTGTATACTTTTATATTCGTCTTTTATTTTGTATTATTGTATAGAAAGTATATGAATAAACTATAGAACTATAATTCTATCTCTTTATTGAGCTGCCGTCTTTATCTGCTTACAGGAAAAATTGTAATATGTATAGTTTGTGGCCGGCGTTAACCGGGCCCTTTTGTCTAAATTGTTACATGTCAATCGTGTTTTGAATAACGTCGAGGACCGTTTAAATTTCAATGCGGCTTACGAAACAGGATCAGTGGGTAGTAAGAAAAATGAATTCAGCATTTTATACAATGAAAACGGCGCGTGAGGACGTAACGGGCGTCGGGCCGCGGCTCACACGAGCGACACCCGGAGCGGCCGCGGCAGCTCGTAGCTCACGGGCTTGAACAGCTTGTGGTAGTACGTGTAGCGGCGCCGCCGCGGCGTCACCGACGCGCGCACCGGCACCGCCACGCGCCCCGCCCCCGCCCCCGCCCCCGCCGCGCCCGCCGCCGCCGCCCGCGCCGCGCGACACTGCAACCGAGCGGGCGCTGTTAAACTCCGCGGACGATTACATTTTATTCTACACTAGTTGACACGGCAAACGTTGTTCTGCCATATAAATTATAACAGTATTTCTCTACTGTATAATGTACGTTATTATACATACAAACCTTCCTCTTGAATTACTCTATTCATTAAAAAAAACCGCATCAAAATCCGTTGCGTAG
>DWUN01002688.1:0-13345 GCA_018249975.1 Passova gellias
CCAGGTCCCTAAAGGGGTAGGCAGAAAGCACCATAATAAAGCTACCAGTTCTTACCTTTTTTATTAACATTATAAATGAGCAAAAGCGAAAGCGAGAAAGGTAGAGACCTAGGACTATAGCGATCAAACAGGGAATGAGATGATTCATGACGTCATAAGCAATGAAGTTAAGTATGATTTGTCTAGTGGTTGATTACTGAGCCGGTGGTCGTTAGTTCGATTGTCACCAAGGACACAAGTTTCTGTGTTGAACACTTTCGTTTGTTCTTAGTGCATGTAGATATACTTGTACGAGCATCAATATGCCCGACAGAGCCCTATTCACCTTCGCCTCGTCAAGCTCTAGGTCACCATCACGTGGACTGGGTAGTTTTGATCTTTCGTTGATCCAGACATACATATATCAGAACGTTTCAAATTCAATAAATTAGTCAATTGTTTTGTTCGTGTATTACAAATTGGTCGGTTCGCGCGTCGCGCCGATTGGTTGACGTTACGTTTTGACATTCCCATAATTGGACTTCCTCAGGTAGGGGGAAGCCTGGGACGCGCGGACACCGGGGCGGCGGGGCCTCGTTTGTCAATTTGCAATGTCCCCGATTTCGGGTTGCGGAATGGTGATGGATTGTGTTTTCGGACCCTTTCTATATCGATTGCCTCGCGTACTCTCATACTCAAAAGCATCACCGTACGATCGGAATGTAAGTAGAACAATTACACACACGCCTATCTTCTTAACGGTTAGGCGATTTAATATCCGCGTGTTACGGTAACCGATAAACATATATCCATACGATATAATATGTACTTATACTCGTATACATATTTTCGTACACCCAAACACAGAACAAACGAATGTACTCATCATACAAATATGTGTCGCGGGTGGGAACCAAACGCACGACCTCTGGCTTTGCAGTCAGGGTCTCTAACCACTCGACCACGAGGTCAGTAAGTGAAGCTGGAATTCCTTCATCACGTCTATTTTTATAGAATTATAAGTAGGCCTTAATAGTGACCTTTCCCAAGACGTAAGCTCTCTCTATCTTTACACCAAATTTCATCATAATCGATTCACTAATTTTACTGTGTGTTATCATGGTCTTGTATTTTCGATAACAAGTTTATGTTAAATGAATGTGTTTTATATATGAACCGCGTTGTTGAGTCGAGCGTCAGTTGAAAGTGGAAGCCATGTTTATTCTGTTTTTCATTGTTCCCCAGTAGCTATCGCAGGCCATGTGATGTCTGATGATGGAGTGCTCTCTGCAGATGACCGGAATTTTACTGGAACATCATTGTTATTTAATTTATCGGCCTCTTAGTATAGCAGTTAGAGGCCCTGATAGTTAAATCGGACGACGCGGGTTCCATTCCCATCCAGAACAAAAAGTTATGTGATGAGGACATTTGTTTGTTTCTGGTTTTATATAGTATGCATATGTATATGTATATTTATCAGCTGTCCGAGAACAGGATAATAAACTGAACATTCCAATCTTCGCATGGAATTGAATCCGGAGCCCGTTGATCGACAGTATGTACGGCAAATATTGCGCCATACGACCTGTAAGTGATAAGGTAAATTACCTATCAATGGCTGCCGATAATCAATCCGCCGATTAAACCGTGAACATCGTTATAAACATAGCGACATACTATACGATATTGATATTATGTAGGCGTTTATCAGTTCCAATATCGCGTTACAGCGGTTTACGGTTACCGTGTACAGGTGCTCTATGGAATTGTTACCGCAGCTTGCTGACTCTAGTAGAGCGGACGTCTGGATTACACTCGTATTGTGCATTTACTACAATCTAGAGATCTTGAGAGATCGGTTCGGATACGTGGGAAGAATTGATGATGAAAGTCTCTGAAGTCTCTGAAACGTTAGTGTACGTATGAAGAGATTGACCGATGTAGAAGAAATGAGTCAAATATTATCAGCCGATGCCCTCTGCCGACCCCGTTATGACTCTAGCGTGATGATATAATAATATGTAATACCTTTTTTTTCGACTGTTTTATTGTTCCACTGATAATCGTGTGCTTTCAATTATAGTGATAATGTTTGATGCCCTTAGTCTACCATGCTGGCCAAGTGCGGATTGGCAGACTTCACAGACGTCATTTTTATAACATCTCTAAGGTGTGCAGGTTTCATCACATTTTCCTTCAGCGTATATATAGCTGGTACATTTCAATTTAAATTCTAAAACGCACGTAACAAGTCTGAGATTCGCGCCAGGATTACAACCCAGACCCCACCAAGTCTGAGGTTGAATTTGAAACCACTAGGCTGTCAGTGCTTATACAATAATAATGCTAGTCTATAAGTATTGAAAGCGGCGCTTCGTATTCCAACACACGGGGACAACCACCCTCTTCGCAAATTCGATTTATTATTTACGAAGGCACATATACCAACTTTCTTCTCTGGATGTGCCTAATCTAGTTTGGGAGAGGTAATGAAATTGGTGGAACGACTTGCCCCTTGTTATTATATGATCCTGTTAGTATCGTATATTACATTAGAACACTGCTGTATACATTCGACGAAAGATTTATTTTTAATTGGATATACTAATAGCTGGTTTTAAAAATTTTCTTGAGATTTATAATATGAATATAGATAATTTCAAACTTTTCATGGATTTTCAATTTTCACGCAATAATCATTAATATTTGAGGGACAAACTGCCAGTAAACGTGGAGCCTTATTAAACGTCTTTATATGCCAGTTCAAGTTCTATCAAAAGCGAGTGATCTGTGCCAGAGAGACAGAGAGAGTAGAGAGAGAAGTGTCAACCTAGTGTGGTTACTTAAAACCGTTATAGATATTTAAAAAGATACAAAAATTGATCTGTCTAATAGTTTCTTAGGTCTGTAGTAACTCGTTGAGAATTCGCAAGGCATATATGTCGTTACTTTTGGTGTGATCATTTCTCTCTACGAGTATATCTTGAAACTGTAACTCGCTGTTACAATAAAACAGTACGTAAGTAACAATAATAGTACCTTATGTTCATATTATATACATCGAACTAACATTTATGTTCATCGCTTAGATATACATATATCCGCGATTCCTTCTCCAGTCAAGAGCGTCCGAAACCCGCGCGTCTGTAGAGAGCGTTGAATGTTGGAGAAGCATGTCAGGTTTGCAGGGATAGAGATGGTTGGCGCGGGCTGCTCTCTGTCTACCCCGTTCGATATCGTGATAGTATCATACTTATAAAAATAGCATGTTCACATGTATGTCTATCAGTTATCTGGGCATCACAGCACAGGGCTCGCCTAGTTTGGTATCAGATGGCAGTGTGAGGTGTGTTATTGTTATTTTCACCTTCGAAAAGATACATACTCAATTCGACGCGTATATTATTTTTATGTATGGTCACGTATAACTTTTTACTGAGTTGTCCGATTTTGATTTTTCCTCTTCTAGAGGAATCGTCGAAAAAAATTCTTACCCTAAGCGTGGGAAAATCATGGGAGTCATTTTTACTTTTAAATTTTTTCGGCGGTTTAATTTCTTTGTTAGAAAGTCTTACATTTTGCCAGTTCTATACGGCGGCGCGTCTACGGCGACCGCCGTGCGAGGTTCGCGCCAAGGGAGCGCACTGAGTCACAAAACGGTGTTACGTACCCCATTGTGAAGTATGTATTAATTGTTCCCGCCACAACAACGGATGCGCCAACTTATTAATAACTCGAGAATGTCGCTGTTATTGTTACACACATGTGCCGCTGATATTCGAACGCTCGGTGTTCGCGCTGTTTTTATTTCGAAGAGGCCATGTGAGAACGTTATTGAAATTCCCCATTGGTTATGTGTCGTTGAGCGCGTATTTTGTTTCGTACGAGATGCAACCGGGGGTGTTATTCGCGCAGATTTCGATCCCGCGGGAATTTGCCCTATAACCTTCTCTATCTTCCGGCGAAAGCTCCATGAGAATCGGTTCAGCCGTTCCGGAGATGAGTACGGACAAACAGAAGTACAGACAGACAAGAATCGTAACTGAGTTTGTGTTGTAGTGTCGTGTAAGTAACTCTAAGCACTTGAAACAACACAGTTACTTAGACAACATAGAAATACTTCAATTTTATTTGCATGTATAGATGTCTCCTATTTGTCTCGGACGGGAGCTGGGCTAGCGGGAGGGTAGGGGTGTGGGGGTTGGGGAGGGGGTTGGTAATGACTTCACTTAGGGAAGGGATGCGTTAATGCTGTGGGTGTGTAGAGAAATAGATTTGGAAGGCGAGTGTGAATGGTAGACTCTGTAGAGGTAGCCACTTAGATCCAATATTGAAACTGATACATTGCATTTCGACTACTCATCCCGAGGGCTGTAAAAATCACACTGTTGCATTAACGGAACTCCTGATTTTAGTCAAAGTCGGGCGCAACCCTAACTTATTGTAATTAAATTGATTGTAAATAAAACACCAAGCAGGAATAATAATAATTATTATTATAATAGCTTATACATATTACAAACGCCGGCAAACGGTGGCGACGCAGATTTGCTTTCGTTCCCTAGTAAATGGCTCTTATGTGATTTGTACTTATTCTTAGCGTATTATGTAAACGTTGATATTTGCGACATGCAATCAGTTACCGGCTCATCAAATCCTTTAATAATTATATAGGCAGGCCACAACGCCTCCACGTAACATTCTGGGACGCGGTTGCTGTGAACTCGCATAAAAGGCATAGCGATAATTTTAGCCTTACCTATTAGTACGCAGCTAACGAAGAGACTTTTTTTTTTTGGATTCTATCCTTTTTGTAGAAATGTAAAAGATATAAAAAAAATAGTTATCTTCAATACCACTTTTTACAGTAATTTAGTAGGTAGATAAAGTGTCTCGAAATAGCGAGATAATGTTACTGCCAAATAAATCCTCTTTAATTTATCGTTTAAAAACTGCGAATCACGAATGGCCGGTGGATAATGTACCGAATTGGGCACCCTCGTCACGTGGTTCTGAGACTGCCCTTGTTTAAGATAAAAAGCGTAGAAGACGAAATTACTTTGTAACATATCAAAGCTACATTGTAATATTGATGGCCTAATTTTTAGAGAGACGTGGACTGTCCTGTCTCGAGTCAAGGGTCTCCGAAACCGGCGTGTATGCGTGAAGAGAGTGATGAATGTAGACGTAGCGCGTCAGGTTTGCAAGGACAGAGATATTTGGCACTCGGTGCTGCCCTGCCTACCTCGTTAGGGACCTGGCGTGATGTTATATGTATATGTAATTTTTAGAATTAGAAATCTTCCTTATTCCGGTATATGGGGTTCAAATACTCACACGCAGCGCTGGCATAATGTGGCTGTATGAGATTTTTTAATAACAATAACGTTATCAAAGCACACTTTAGCTCGTCAATTTTGTCTAGCGTTTATAATCTGCCCACATCTTGATTGAATGCTCAATCGACGTTTCTTTAGCTGGTATACGGGGTGTCTTATTCTTTCTCTGTAACCTATGTGTTATTCTAAGTCATATTCTATCTGTGTAATAAGTTTCATCCAAATTGGTCCAGTCGTTACAGCTTAGTGACAAACATGCACAAGGTGACGCGCACACACATTAAAAATCATATTTATGTTTATTCGTAGAATGGCAAGGAAGTCGACGAGGTAACAGACAGAAACTGTTCTGCCATATAAATTACAACAGTATCTCTCTACTATGTAATGGATGTTATTATACATATAAACCTTCCTCTTGAATCACTCTATCTATTAAAAAACACCGCATCAAAATCCGTTGCGTAGTTTTAAAGATTTAAGCATACATATGTAGGGATATAGGGACAGAGAAAGCGACTTTGTTTTATACTATGTAGTGACAACTGTAGACAATAGTTATATCAATTCAAGTTTTATTATAAATAGATTTTCAGATATGATTAATGTTTAATAGATATATGTACATATAATATTATTCTAGAAGTCTTTCTGAGTTTGACTAACTAATAGCGTATAAATTCATGTTCGTGATTTTGTTTACATTTAAAACATCCATAACAACAACACATATATATATATATATATATATGTGTGTGTGTGTGTGTGTGTGTGTGTGTGTGTGTGTGTGTGTGTTTATATATATATTTTAAATCTTACACCAATACATAATTAGTGCCTGTATTATTATAATATAAATTCAACACATTTTTTCCTAATTATTACATTCTATATGTATCACATGAAATACTAATACAAGTATAATTCTGAAATGTAGAGGTTATTCGGATAAGAGATTCATAATTTTCAATAAATTTATTTATGTATTATACAAATTCTTAAATTTCTAGACTACAGATACAATAAGAAACCGAGGCAGAACCTTTCAAGCTAGTGTTTGAAGTTGAAGCTACGCTTATTGTGTAGGCTATAGTGCTATATATGAATAAGGCCGATATCCCACTGGCGTTTGTCAAGCGTGAACGTTTCGTATACTATAAGTCACGTTCGGCTAACGCTTATGAGATATCAGCCTTAGACCTCAAAATACGTCATCACTATAAACGTCAATCAAGACAGAATTAATGAAATAGCTAAATATCTTGCAAACATTTTTGCAATCATATAAGAATATCACAACTTAGCATACATTTTGGACCGAACTATATATATGGAGAGATTAACTAAAAAAGATATATTACTATTTTTGATATAGTTGAAACGATTTTAAACTTTTGTGACTGAGTAGAAATGAAGAGTTGCGAAAAATTTTGGCATATTTTTTAATTCAATCTTTTCCATAGAAATCTTTAATACATGTATGAATAATTTAGTGTGCATTTATTGTGATGACGGCGGTGCCCTCACAATCTTAAGAATGTTATTTGTTGAGCTGCGTTTTCTTCAAGTAATATGTAGACATTATGATTATTTTAGTTTGGAATAACTTTTTTCTTAGTAGTTAATATGTAGAGGTTAATTTAAAATAGTAAAATATCATAAACATTGTTAATAATAATAAAAAATAAATATTCATACACCCAGCGGGTAAACAGCAAATCAAATTTGGCTTCGTTTATAACTCGAAACAAATACAATCGAAATCATGTCGTTCGTATTGATACATTTAGTTTTTGGTTTTCATTTTCAATTTTCTGATCCGAGAGATAAAGATAAGTTATCGCCAAACTCTTTATAAACCTTCCTATAACCCTAAAACTTGATTAGAGTTATAAAATACGTAAAGTAATGAGCTAGCCATTTCATTTTTAGGTTACCTACATTTTATATTGTTTAAATGTAGTTGTAAACTATATAAAAATAACTAAAAGAACAACTAAATTAATAAATAAATTGTGATAGATTCACTGGACTATTAGTTACAACACAATAAAAATATTCTATAATAATAACGATTTTATATGAAGTGACGTTGTAAACAATCATATGTGCATATACAGTTTACATAAACAATTGTGTTTATGTAGAAACTTTGGTAAATTATTGTCCACATAACTAAATCCTTTTGTGTAGTATAATATTTCCAATAATAGCTCAGTACTTGTACTGTGCGAGTTATTATTATTAAAACAAGGCAGCAATAACTTTGATGATGGCATCACACATATAATTTTTTCGACACTTTTATTGGTTCATTGCTGGCTACAGGTTTCCCGCCATAGTGAGAGGAGTCACACATAGTCTCGTTTGTGCTAAATACCGCATCGACAGCATAAAATGTTTTCTTTATTTTTGAGGTATTTTAAAAGCTGACAATTGCACTACGCGGAGAAGCTGATAAACGGTTGTCTTTTGACAGTAACTTATTCGAAGGACCATATTCACAGCCATTGTGACTAATATTATATGCATTGCTTCGATGTATTTTACGCGCTGCAGTGTACATTTGTTCATGCGTCCTGTTTTTCATACATTAAAACACACAAATATGTAGCACACACACTACCCATATTGTAAATAACTTCGGATGGCTCTCACAATAATTTAATATTGACAGTAAAATTGATATAGTCGTACCTATGTCATGGACATATTAATTAGAATCATTGCTAACATATTTGTGATGAAATTTAACCTTTTGTTTGTTTATTTATTTAGAAATTACACTCCATCAAGTGGCCTTCATCCGATTTTGGAACTTAATATTCTCATATTCGTCATATGAATATAGTCCCAATAAATTCTCCTTATATATTCTAAAATTTGTACTTTGGTACAATATTGAAAGGCACTCGGAATACGCTAAGCTAACGATTAAACAAGGCTATGTTTTAACTATAGGACTGTTTATTCAATTGTAATATCGCATCATAAATATGTATGTTTAATCGTTATTGTACTACAATGTAAACTAACAATAAAGCTTAATTCGCTACGGTGATGTTAGGTATTGTTGATGCGAAACAGTCGTCACATGATACATTCATTATGTTCCGCGGAATGTTTTGAACATAACGGGGACGGAAAAATTAAGTACGAAACACATTGGGAGAAATGTCACGTGGCCGTTGAGTTTAACCCGACGTTGCCCACGTGGCCCTTCACACCTTCACGCTTCTCATACACGACCATTTCGCTGGAATAGAGTTTTTCTTGAATGGCCGCGAACGACTGGCCCTTTGTCTCTGGCAATAAAATAAGTATAAATATCACACCGCCCACAGAGAGCGCTCCGAAGCACCAAAATGCTACATAATTCCCCAAATTGTCTGCAATCACCTGGTACAATTTTGTGACGGCGAAAGTCATCAGCGCCACAAATATTTGTATAACACATGTGGCTTTCGACTTAATGTTCGTAGGGAATATCTCCGAAGTTATAGCAAAAGGCACAGTGGCTAAACCTATAGTATAAGAAAATATAAATATGGGTATCACAACAATAGGAATGAACCTTAATCCTATAACATATTCGCTGTTTTCAAACTTCATAAAAAAGTAAGCTCCGATAATGATATTGGCTAAGCCGACGCCACAGGAAGACACTAACAAGAGCGGCTTTCTGCCGAGCCTGTCGACTAATTGAGAGGAAATTGCAGATGTTAACAGTTGGACCGTGCCAAATAATATACACGACTCTTTGGGCCCTAGCCCGCCCTCCGCAGCGCCGAATATTTGTTGGGCGTAAGATATAATTGCAGTACTCCCACAGAACTGCTGGGTGAAGTAGATTCCAAACAAAATGATGAGACCCTTTTTGTTACCACCGACGCAGTACAGGTCTTTCCAGCGGCTCTTTTCCTTCATATTTTCGTTAACTAAATGGGTCATGCTTTCCAATTCTTCTCTCATGAATTGCTTGCCACGCAATTTCTTCAGCGATTGCTCAGCTTCGTTAGCGTGTCCCGACTTGAGGAAGTAGTAGGGAGACTCGGGCATGGCGCTGAACGTCACCACGAACAGGATCGGTATTGCGACGTTGAAGCTCGCCAGTCCCAGCATCGACACATACGGCCCGATGCAATATTGCGACAGAATTCCAAACTGCAATTGAGATTATTTAAGCTACGTTAGGAAAAAATTTTACATGAGATACAACTAGCTTTAATTTTAATAGGATGAGGATTTCTGAAGAATTTGCATTCCTAATTTTTTTATCGTCAAATTGATAACATATCAAATCTGAATTACGAATACGTGAACAAGAAATATTTATTATTTCAACATTAAACGTTAATATTAATTTTTTCAAATAATACATTTACGGTTGACCAATGTTTTACTTATATTAGTAGTACTGTATCAATCGCCGCTCATTAGTTATTATCGAAGATTTGTAGTTAATGACTTGCAATGGCTTATCGTGCTAATTTTTATAATAATGTACTTTATTATTGTACTTTATTAACATTACAAATATAAAAGTATATGTAACCATACAGGTTTCTTGCTCACATGTCCTTCGTTTTTGTTATCCAATTATTCCAAGTGCTTTAAATTAATTACAGTTTTTATATTTCATGACATTAATTAACATTTACATAACGTATTCATTCAGTGAATCTTTTAAATGCCATTTATGTAATTGTTAAGAGAAAGAATTATCATCAATGTAATTGACGTCTACTCTATCAAGCTATATCAGAGTACAGTTTTTTGTCCTAATAACGTCCCCGTAATTTAATATCTATTCTTTATATTACACAACATTCGCTATAAAGAAGTCAACAAAGGTCATTGTACTATCATTGGAACTTTTCAGTCTGTAAACCAAAGCACAATATTCAATTTTAGCATTAAAATCTCATAGAACTTAAAAAATATTTATTAATATATTACTTAGGTACGTTAGCACATTTAAGATTTTTCACTTTAGCTGTTATTTAATTATCAGGTTTAGACGTGGTCATAGAGATAAGCCATCTTCAACCAGTAAGTGGCTGTAATCCTCGTTTCACATAACATAACGGGTAGCTTCAAATACGTTTGAGTAGTTGAATTTCTGAATTCCGTTACGTCAGCAGCGCGACTATTAGTAGGCGATGATAGGGATAAGACAGGACTTGTTCCTAATCTGTTGATTGACGCAAAACGTGTTTGAATAGACTTAACTGACGTTATTGGTTAACGAATATTACTTTAATGTAACGAAATAACAATCTGCTTGTCTGTTTTGTGAGCGTTCTTTATTCGATTTAACATTTTTTCGTACAAATGCTTAAGCGTTGATACGTTGGCTTCCATATTTTAATATTTCGTTCCAATGTAGCAGTGTAAACTATACTAATCTATACTTAGAAATAAGATATAAGATAAGATTGCTCTTTGGATTTGTAGAAATGTTGTATTACAACATCATATTAGTATCATCGATCGAAGTCCATCTATGATGATTTTAATGAGCTTCCGGTGTATTGCATTTTTGCGCAAGGTCGTACAAGCCGATATGAGAGTACTAGTAAATTAGAATGCATAAGTCTAAAATACCGTTTAATCTTCATTGGGTTAGTTTGAGCCTTTATAAATCTATAGGAGCATCTACCTAGGTTGATTTTGGATCCAATTTTTTTGCTAAGAGTAATACTTTGTACCTTAAAATGATATTTGCTACTTGAATCCAAATGAGATTTCGAAACATTTCTTTACGCGGTATTAAGAATCTGACACATCTTATCTAGCGTCACGCAGTTCTACAGTTATTGAATGAACTGATATAAAAAGATTATTAATAAGTGTCCCCTGCAAGCCTCACACAACGCAATGCTCGCCTACCGGTTTAGATTTCGACTTCCATTCCGTGGATTTAGGGTTTGAGCAGCGGCACATTATTTGACATTACCAATTTATGTTCCTTATAAAATAAATAAATATTAAGTAGTTGGTATAACTGTGAAGGAAAACATCGTGAGGAAACCTGCTCATCTTAGAGATTAAAAAAAAATTATAATGTTGCTGAGGTGTTTGAAGTCTGCCAATTCGCACTAGGCCAGCGTGGTAGATTAAGTCCTAAAACTATCTCACCATGAAAGGAGACCTGTGTCCAGCAGTAGACAGATGAGTTGAAATAAACATTATATTTTATCGTACCTTTGACATAACCGTGATAAGCGTGGCCATTGCGCCCCGGACTTCATTTGAGGCGATCTCTCCTAAGTACATAGGGGCTGCGGTGTAGGCGATGCCGTACCCGATGCCGGATATGAGACGGGCGGCGTAAATGGTTGGCACGTTGGCTGCGAACATCACGAGAATCCAGCCGACGATGTACGGGATCGAAGCGAGGAGTAGGGTTTTCTTCGTCCCGATACGATCTGCTAGGTACGATGCCGGTATGGGACTTGCAGCTGAAAATTGAGAACAGGGATATGTTATATGACCAATAAATACGATGTTATGGACTCCCAAAAGTTTTTTTACATAATTGAAGCAGTTGCATACACAGCTGACTGGTTCTAAATTAGACAATTAATTGCCTATGTTATGGTATCTGGAACAGATACAAAATTAAAATAAGCAACTGTTTGTCTTGGATGGGAATCGAAGCTACGACCTCTGGTCTAGTAGTCAGGGTCTCTAACCACTAGACTAAGTTGCTGTTACATTGTATTATTTTTAAAGCAATAAATGCCTATTACTATATTTAAGTAATAAATTTATTGTCATTCTCGTCGGTATCTATAACCAAAATTATTTATTCAGCACATAAGAATTATATAATATATAATATTTTTACCATTAAAATCGAAATGCGATCCATGTTAAGTGGCCACTAGAGCAGTGATTTCCGGAACGCGATTATAAAATATTGGCTATGTAGATCGTGAAGAGGGGCTCTTCCGCCGTTAATTGAACTGCCACTGACACTTAAGCTCATTTATTTTTAACAGCATGCATCTATTAAGTTGTTCTTGTTGTTGTTGTATTCAATAATTTCATTACAAGAATCATAGTTAAGAATGACACCGCGATACTTACTGATACCGTGGATAATCTACAAATATCCTTAATGCATCAATAGTTTTATAGATTGCTTTACTATGTATATATTCACACAAGTATTAATACAGTTAAGTAAAGTAAAATTTCAATCCGTTATTGGTCCATACGCTCAGTGTTAGGCTGTGGATTTCTATAAATAAATAAATAAGCTTGTTATCCTATTAGTACTTTATTATATTCGATGGTACAGACAGTACCTGAGCACAATATCATCAGCGAAGCGATCCATGAACTCTGATCGGCTGTTGTTTGTATGGGAGAGTCCTTGGACAGCAGGATGGGCAGCGTGGGCGACGTCCAGCCCACAGTGGTGCCGGCCGCCGCGGTTATCAGAGTTGCTGGAAACCCGAACAATATTTAAAGGTAAATTGCATTTTTTTTTTATCGTCATCGTCAATCGTAAAAAATTTTTGAAGCAAAAATGACATAATATAATAATAGGAAACGATTAATGTTATAGAACATTTCGACTTAAACTTATCCAAGAATATTCTACTTATATATGTTGAAACTGTAATCGGTTTGTTGATACAGTTGTAGTTCTAGATAAATAACTAAGTTTCGTTTAAAATTAGAGCACAAAGTCTAAGGTATTAAATAGTGAAAATAGTATAAAATTACATAAAGAGAAATTTATTTTGAAGCTGTAATTTTTCTTTTCTGGTTTCAGCTGTGGAAGTGTTACCGTTGCACCAATTATCGTCATTAAGCAACAGTGCTCTTACTATATCCTGTTTTGAAGCGCGTTGAAAGCAGACATCATGAGCTACGCGTCACAAAGTTTTAAAGATTTTTGATACTGAAATAAATATTTTTATTATTAACGTAACGTCACGCCTGTAATCCCCGAAGGGATAGGCAGAGGAGTGTAATACACCCCCACATTTCACCAGTTACGTTTAAGT